>MJUU01021620.1:48622-58777 GCA_002080025.1 Modiolus philippinarum
GCCCATTTTGGAATAAATATACTGCAAGTATATTTTGGAATAAATATACTGCAAATTTCAAAGCTAAAAAGGTTTTACTGGTACAGGTAAACATAATTTTCACTGCTTCAGGTAAATAAAATTGACTTTAGTAAGTGAAATGGTTTCACTTTATCCAGTTGGATCTCTTTATTGCATGGAGGGGGGGAAGAGTACATGTAACCTTGAAGTAAATATTTTGAGCTTTCAATATTTCTTTAATCGGATTAAAGCAGTTGTTTCAGTTTAATAGTCAATCTACTGGGCAGGATGATGAGGATTGTTAAAACATCAGAGTAGAGACATGTCTCTGATCAGAGTCGTGATTTTTTGTTTTTTAGATTTTTTTTCAGTTAAAGACTAGAGTCGTGAGATCTTTACCGCTTGGTGTTACTGGAACACTTGAGGTTATTGGTGTATTTTGAACCTCATCATTGGTGCCACATTCTTTAGACATGTTCAAACTACAGATGCAGCGAGCACCTGCCAGCTGTCGCACGTGTCGTCTTGATGATGCCGATAAAAGGTAGTGGCTACCGGACCGTAAATGCATCAATTCCGCAAGGCACAATATATAGCTGATAGTGTTTACTTTTAAGCTATAGTTTGGTGGAGGGTTCCCACTACTTTAGGGGGATGATTTGGTTAGTTTTCAAGGGTAAGATTTAGAATAAACAGAAGATAAGCCGAATATGATAGGGACCCCTAAAGTAAACTGAAAAGCCGGGCCAAATGTCCAATGTTAAAATATGATCCATTCTGGCCGCTATTTTTTTTTGTCATGTCCGACTATTTGAGCAATTTCAATACATCATTCCAATTTGCTTCAATAATTTCATAGTTCTAAGTAGACTGAATATGATTTCCCATAGGGTCTGCAACGTTTCTCAGTGATTCTCAAAATTGTGACCCACATCGTAATATGACTGTCCTTGGTTAAAAAAATTGTAAAAATTACTTTTCTTTTATAAACAAAACGTTATTTTGTTTTGTCACACATCTCAAGAAAACANCCGCTATTTTTTTTGTCATGTCCGACTATTTGAGCAATTTCAATACATCATTCCAATTTGCTTCAATAATTTCATAGTTCTAAGTAGACTGAATATGATTTCCCATAGGGTCTGCAACGTTTCTATGTTCCGCGCTGGCAGTCCTTTTTCCATAAGCCATTCACACAAAGTGCTTTGGTTGAATTTGCTTTGTTTCAGAGGAAAGCCATGATGAAAATGTGATTTTTTTCCCCAGTAGGATCCCATGTTAATCCTACGTTCCCCGCTTGTGGCAATGGGTTTTGATAGATCAGAATGAAATGAGCAATCATTGTAAAGGATCTTTCATTCAACATTCTTTTAAAGTTTTGTTATACCCCGCTTTGAAAAAGCGGCGGGTATATACTGATGGTGGTGTCCGTCCGTGCGTCACACATTTTTGGTCACAGTTTTCTCAGGTAGTATATGTTGGAATGATTTCATATTTGGTCAGAAGCTTGATTGTCATTAATTATGACGAGTTGTAACGTGTAAGCTATTTTCGGATCTGTCGTGTTGCTACTTCCTGTTTGCCGATATGTTGAAGTTTTGCTATAACACATTATATATGGATGAGAAATTTTCGTCACAGTTTTCTCAGCTTGTATATATTGGAATTATTTCATATTTGGTCAGAAGCTTGATTATGATGAGTTGTAATGTGTAAGCTATTTTGAGGTCTGCCGTATTACCACTTCTTGTTTGCTAATATGTTGAAGTTTTACTATAACCCTTTATGGCCTTTATGAGAATTTTTCGTCACAATTTATTTGGCTTCTTTAAGTGGGAATGATTTCAGATTGGGACTGGAGCTTTTACCATGATGAGTTGTAATGTGTAAGCCATTTACAGGTCTGTTGTGCATGCACTTCCTGTTTGCCGATTCTTTGATGTTTTACTATAACTAAACTAATGCTGTATTACCACTTCCTGTTTTCTTGGCTTGTATGAGTGGGGACTGGCTATTTCAAATTTGGTCTGGACAACTGTTTTAAGAATTGTATTACGTTTTGGAAGCGGGGGTATTTATTTGTGGCCCAGCAGACCACAGTACTTCTAGTTGAATTTGCTTCCAAGGTTTCAGAGGAGAAGATGAAAATGTGATTTTTTGCCCCCGATAGTTTCCAATCGGTTAAACTTTAGTTCCGCGATTGCACAGCCATGTTTTTTTTTGTCGGATCAGAAGGAAACGAGGAATCTTTTTCCCACAATGCCAATGTGTAAACATAAGTTCTGCGATGGTGGCCATGCACTTTTGTGTTGAATCGAAATGAAATGAGCAATCTTTGTAAAGAACCTTTCGAATACATCATTCCAGTAAATTTTAGTTGAATTTACATCAGTGGTTTCAGAGAAGAAGACGAAAATGTGATTTTCCCACAGGGTCTAATGTTAAACCTAAATTCCGCGCTCGTGACAGCCATGTTTTTTGGTCGGATTGGAATGAAATGAGCAATCTTTGTAAAAGACCTTCCATACATCATTCCTGTAAAGTTTGGTTAAATTTACTTCGGTGGTTTCAGAGGACTGAGAAGATTGAAATGTGAAAAGTCAATGAACGGCCGACGGACGCTGGATGACGGACGTTGGGAGACGGCCGCCAAGTGATGGGAATAGTTCACACTGACCCTTTAGGTCAGGTGAGCTAAAGAAGGATAGCTATAGCTATATAGTGAGCATATATACCTTCGCTTCAGTACGTATAGCTCCACATGTATCCAGCGTTCGTCGTTTGACTTGAACTAAATTGTCATTAAAATATCTTATCATCTGAAACAAACGGACCACCTTGAACCACACTTGGTCCTTTGGTAATCCCCTTCCTAAAAAAAGATATGCTTAACGTCCATACCACGTCCAAGATATGCACCAGCGGGGAACATAGTTTTCCATTGGACCTCATTGAAAACGCATTCAGAGATTTCCTTCTAATATACTATTATACTACAAGTCCATTAAAACTGAACTCAGTCAAACTGGTCCTTAGATGGTCCCTTTAAAAAAGGTATCCGACAGGCATTAAGCAGAGACATATAATATCACATAATTGTGTTTTATATGTCTCTGCATCAAGGTACAAGATGGCCATCAGCGAAGAAATACATTAACAACACAGAAACAGCTTATTCAATATGCACTTACCTTAGTTACCATAGTCTTCAGATGGTCGCCTCCAAAAAAGACACCCTGCAGCTAGGTCCGTACCTATTCGGCCTCGGACCTATTTCTAGTTTAACACTGGATTTTCAAAGGCCTTTGAAGTTCAATGAGACTGCCATTCTGATAAAACAGAACTCAGTTACGATGGCCTTAATATGGTTCCTCCGAAAAAAGTATCAGCAGTAATTCATCCATGATGGGCTTAACATTTGACCTTATGGAAAACGCATTTTAGATCTTCTTCTCATAAACTACTATTCCACTGGGTTAGAATCAAACAATCATAAGATTATCTCACAATGGTCCACAGATGGTCCCATTCAAGCTAAAGCAATGTATCCAGCAGTTCTGTGCTTCATCCAAGATGGCTGCCAGCGGGGAAAGTAGTTTACTTTGAACCCTTTGAAAAACATTTTCAAATATCATCTTCTCAGAAACTGCTTGTCTAAAAAGAACCAAAGTAAGTGAGAACCGAAGCGTCAATCCAAAAGCGAACAATCCAAGGACAATGGCAACACCAGAAACAAAAAAGTGAAAAAAAACAGACACAGCATGGGTACGGCACAGAAAAGAAAAATGAAGACACACACACACACAAAGATGAACAACACGGACCCAATAAAAAACCATGGGTGATATCAGGTGCACCGGTAGAGTTAGCATCTCCTGCTTCTTATAAGACACCCGCCGTGTTGAACATGTCAAATCCGGTAGAGGAAACAAACTTATACTTACACTTGGCTTTAGATAATCCCTTCCAAGAAAGATACTATAGTACCCTTCAGGTTCATACTTCGTCTAAGATTGCCACAAATGAAAACATGGTTTAAAATTAAACCCTAGAAACACATTCAAAGATTGTCTCTTCATAAACTACTCATACAATAAAACTGAACTCACCCAAACTGGTCCGGTCTGTACCTGATCGCCAGGGGAGAACATGAACATTTGGGAGAACACATTCAAAGAACTACCATTTTGATTAAAATCAAACTAAGTTACGATGACCTTTAGAAGGTACTTTCGAAAAAGATGTAAGACAGCAACCCTTTTCACAAAATACCTTACGATAAAAATTAGTCGTAAGTCTTTAACATTTCATATTGACTTACGATTAAAATTTATCTTAAGATTTTTTGTGAAAAGGGCTGCAGGTCCGTACGTCATCATGATTGCCACAAGTTTGGAACATAGTTTAACATTGACCCCTATGGAAAATACATTCAAATATCATTTTCTCAGAAACTGCTTTTCTAATTGGAAACAAACTTGACTACAATATAGTCTTTAGATAGTCCCTTCCAAAGAAGATATTAAACAGGTACTTGTACTTCGCCCATGATGGTTGCCAGCGGGAAACATATTTTAATACTGAACCCTATGAAAAACACATTCAAATATTTTCTCTGCTAGAAACTAATAGTCTAATAAGAACCTTTAGTCACAATGCTTCCTCGACGGTCCTTTCAACAAAAATATCTGGCAGGTCCGTACCTCATCCAAGATTGCCACCAGAAGAGAACATAGTGTAAAATTGGACCGTATCGAAATACATTCAAAGATCTTTTCATTAACTACTACAGAATAAGAATTAGTCAAAAGGAATTTTTATTATACTAATTAAGAACCCATAAAGGGCATCATAATACTATACGATTATAGTCTGTGTATGAGGTCGATGTGATGTTATATCGACATGGGAAAAGCATATCGACCGAGGATGAAATCCAGTATGGCCGCAAGTTAGGCATAAACAAATTCAAATATCATCTTCTCAGAAACTACTTGACCAATAAGAACAGAATTTAGTCACAATGCTACTAAGATGGTCCATTCCAAACAATATTATCCGACAAGTCCGTGCCTCATCTAAGATTGCCACCAGCAGTCAACATAGTCTTTGTAACAATAATCCATGAAGGGCCCTTCCAAAAAAAGTATCCTGCAAGCCTGTAGCTAATTTTACATTAGACCTAATCTAAAGATCATTTCCTTATACTTGTCCAATATAAACCAAACTTAGTTAAAACAGGCTTATAATTATGGTCCTTTCTAAAAGAATATCCTGCAGCAGCGTACCTCACCCAAGATGGCCACCAGAGAGTATATAGTTTAACATTAAACCCATTGAAAAACGCATTCAAAGATCTCAGAAACTACTTGCACATCTAGAGCCAAAGTTTATTATAATGGCCCTCAGATGATTCCTCCTCAGTCTGTACCTCATCCAAGACGGATACCTATGGCGAACATGGTTTGATATTGGCCCATATGGAAACACATTAAAATAATTTGGTCTGTGGAACCATTCATCCAATTGGAATCAAGCTTGATCACACAAACTATTTTAGTCTCTGGGTGGTCCCTTTGAAACTACTATCTACGTCAGCCATGGTCCAGGTGAGCGATACGGGCTCTTTCAGGGCCTTTCGTTGTTCTCAATTGGTATAAGATTTTTTCTTAATTTTTCAAGATTTTACGAAAGGCATTTGGGTCGTATTTGTTTTCTCATGCAGTACTACCACTAACGGGTAACATAGTTTAACTTTGTTCACTCTGAAGGAGTTAGCCAAAAAGAACAAAGCAAGGTGTCACTGATAGTCCGTGAATAACAGGTCTGTACCCGTGCTAGATGATGGACACCAGCGCGGACAACATTTCAAGGTCTTCTCCTGATCTTTCTTATCCTAATGCAATCAAACATAGCCAAAATGGTCCATAGACAAACAACGAGGTATATATATAGGCATTGGCGGATCCAGAGGAGGGGTTCCGATTGTTTGAACCCTCTTTTTTCTGAATAATCATGTATGATTTAATGAATATCCTGATGTATAATTAAGAAATACCCCCAAAAATTTTCGCGCCTTGCTCCGCTCGGCGAAATCTCCTTTCATTTCAAATTGGACCCCCCTTTTTTTTAATTGCCTGGATCCGCGCCTGTATATAGTTAACACAGTTAACGTTTCATATCATGGGAAAATAATCACAGATCTTCTCATCTGAAACAATTAAGCAAACTAGAACCAAACACTAAGTCACTCTCAACTATTCCCTTCAAAACCGATGTTGAGAATGTCCGTAATTCACCGAAGAAGGCTCATTGTTGTGGCTTCAGCAGGGAACTCTCATCAATAACTCTCACATACATGTTTTATTATGGTCTAATTCAAAACAAAATAGCTATAGCGATTTAAGCTAACGGCGAATTTCGTTCCGGTGTGTACTTTTACTAGCGACAATCTTGGATGATGTTGGACAACTTCGCCTTGTTAAAAAAATGTAGTTCTTGACATGTTGAACATTTTTTTTCAATTTAAACTCAAAGTGTTTTGAAATATATGAGAGATGGCATAAAATCACGAAAGATTTGACAAATAATAAATGCGTTTATTATTAGATGGGTGTTTAGATTTTAATAAAAATTTCCATTTGGCTAAATCTTGATATTCTAACTATTCTTTGCAATTTAGACTAAACCTTTTTCTCAAACTGTTTTTGAAATGTAGGACAAAATGTATAAAATCACGATTTTTTTAATATAGGACGATAACTCTTTTAGGGGCATTAAGATTTTCTTTAAAATTGTGTAGATCTTTATATGCTAAACATTTTTGCAATTTAAACATAACATCTATCTGTTACAGTTTCTTAATAAAAATTATAAAAATAACATCAAAAATTTGAAAATTTTACAGAAAACGGACAATAATTCTAAAATAGTTTATCAGTCTTTCTTCAAAATTGCAGGGCGTGGTCAGAATTTTTACATCTTGAACCGTTTTTGAGTAACATGTGTTTTTGCTAAAAACTGCACTTTGCCCCAAAGTTCTATTTTCTTTGACGGGGTCTAAAAACATAATTATGAGAAGCCATACCCTGGTAAAGATTCAAATATTTGTTCCTGTGGCTGTGTGGTTTTAGAGGAGAAGGCTTCAAGTTGAAAAAGTTAACGCCGGACGGACGGATGGACGATGGACGTCAAATGATGGCAAAAGCTCACCTCACCCTGGATAAAGCCAGATGAGCCAAAACGGCTGATCTAGACATTCTCAAAGTGATCTAGCCCCTCATAAGCTCAAACCAAACATTTATGATTATCTAAAATGACCAGCAGTGGTAATGGTAAAAGTAAGCGCGTAAACCAGAAATTCTTGAACAAATAAAATTTAAAAGTTAGACAATTAACACTGGGGTCGAAGTGCGTATCAAGAATTTCCTAAATTACGTAAATGGCATTTAATTTCTATAGATGCGACTCGATTAGTGCCATATTGGCGTTAATAAGAAATTGACTGCAAAAAGGTGCACATTTACGCCAATAAGGCATTTAATCGAGTCGCATCTATAGAAATTAAATGCCATTCACGGAAATAAGGAAATTATCGATACGCACTTCGACCCCAGTGGGTATTACACTCAATATTAACTAAAGTTACGTTGTTATGTCATTTACACGTGACTGCGAGAATCATTGGTGGATCCAGGGGGTCCGGATGATGGGTCAACTTTATTCTTGAAAAGGTTGGGCTAAACTGACAAAAAATCGGTAAAAATTGGCCCATAACCTCATTGGACCCCCCTTTTTCAGAGCCTGGATCCACCTGTGAAAATTAACCATAAAACTGAAATTCAAAGACATCTCGAAGTAAAATATATGGACTCCCAAAATTTTGCAGGGCCTACAATGGTCAAGTTAGGATAAGTAATACTTAAAATATTACCAACATAATTAAGCTTTATTTCAATTTTTTTAGTAAGCAAAACCAAATACAGGTACAACAACCTGAAATATATGTAATAATAAGGTCTGTAAGTCTCGTCATGTGACACCGAGAAATCACGAAAGAATTGCAATTTGAAAACTTTTCCCGCCAAAATATGACGTTGCAGCATTGTGACGTCCAAATTTTGTGCTTGAAACGTCATATGTTGCTGTTAAAAATGTAACTTCCGGGTACAAATTATGTGCCCGGAAGTTCCGAAATTGAACGAGACTTACAGACCCTTTAGAAAGTAAGTAAATACCATCAATATGAAGTTAACAAATATCAAGGGGAACAAAGTAAATATCAATAAAAAAAAGATATAAACATAGTATCAAAAGTATAATTTATTATGCATTTCAAGTTATAAAATTAAAAAAGAGAGAGAATTCAATGGCATATTTATTGAATGTGTCCCAAGATATCTTAGGATGGTCTTAAGACACAACTTTGTCTTAAATTATGTCTTAATTCTATGAAACATCTTAGCTAAGATTGATCTCAGGAGACTTTCATTAAATAGGCCCCAGCTGCATTTTTTTCGGGAATAAATATTTACATTATCTTGATTTTTTAACAATTCGGAAATTCATGGGTGTTCCGTGGAACACATGAGCCACTATAAGCATGAATTCCTTAATTTGTATCAAAATGATAAATCAAGAAAAGACAAAATATTAATAAAGAAAAACATATAATCAATCATTGCTTGGTTAGAACTGAGTTACAGAATCTCAAAATTTACTTGGCTAGAAATATATTTGAAAACCAATAAATCGAAAAAAAAAACTTTAAAATATACTAGTATATGCATAATTACACAAACGGAGACCCTTAACAGGTCCCTATGTTGTTCTTGCGTCTTTGGATATTTCTTGATAAAATATGTATTTCTTCTGAGAGCCGGATCTTCTGATTGATAGGTCTGTTCCACTGGCAATGACCTTTGAACTTGCTGTAAAGTCAGTCTGATTCAGCTCTGTTTTAATCGGTATCGTAAAACACCCAATATCAAAGTCTGTGTGGACAACGAAAATCAATCTAATTTCGATCTTAATACATCCACTGAAGGTGGAACTTGAGATATCCATATTGTAGAAATCTATGCAGAAACTGGCCGACTTCTTTAAGTCTGGTATGTCAACACATACTGGTGGTGGGTTTTTAGCTAGAATAAAAAAAAACCATTTTAGCCAAGTCTTCTTCTGTTATAAGATATAAGATATAAGATACATTTATTCCATGGTTGTATATATCCAGGTAAATTCTGCAATTTGATTGGTTACCTTGACAGGGGATATGAGACCGTATCCCAGTGGTAGCAAAATCACAACTTTTAAACGCTGTTAAAAGAAAAAATATAGCACTTCTAGCAGAATATAAAAGTTATTCGGGCTTCACAGGGGATACGGGTTCATATTCCCTGTCTGTGTCCTATATCCCTTTCGCCTGACGGCTCAGGGGATATAAAACACAGACAGGGAATATGAACCCGTATCCCCTGTGAAGATTTCCGAATAACATTTAGTATTGTTTTGTATTGCTTGACCCCAAGGGGTGTAATTTTGCAATAAAGATTATATTTATTCCAATTAGCAATTACAAATATAACGCTCATAATACACCAAAATTAATGTAACAACAAGTTAATATATTTTTTTATATATGTATGCCTGTAACCCACACGAGGGAGGTGGTATAAACACATTATCAGATTTTGTTTTAATATTGTAAGTACATACGCACGCATTATAAATAACAATAATATCAATATCAACAAGTTGTAAATCTACAAAAGACACCAAGGGACGGTGCTCAAGGAAATGTGTATTGCTTCATAAGAGCAACCACACTCCTCCTCGTGTCTGATGTAGAAAGACCACCAGTTTGAAAAAAAACCGTTGTATCGTAAATCTACAATAGACACCAAGGGACGATGCTCTAGGATATGTAATATCTACATTCCTCCTCGTGTCTAATGTAAAAGTACAACTACAAAAAGTGTGTATAAAGTGAATGCCGGTCTAAAGAATGTGCGGCATGCTGCTTCGGCCGCATAATCGCAATTCCTCCTCGTGTCTAATGTAGACAAGCAACACACTTGTTTAGTTATGATATGAGCAACAAATTTTCACTTTGCTAGTATTATCTGCAATTTTTTAATGTGAACTCACTTAAAC
>MJUU01021620.1:59023-74653 GCA_002080025.1 Modiolus philippinarum
AAAAAAATAATGTTAATTTTGAAAAAAAATATTTTGTTGATACGCGTGCAAAAAATAAATAATTTGTTTCGCGCGAAGCGCGAAAAAAATTTTCTGTCCAGAAAAAAAACCATAACCCCCCCCCTTCAGGTTAAATGGTCGGTCCCTTAGATCTTTGTCTTCTGATATACCGTAGGTAGACTTAGTATCACTTGTATGTTGATTTTAATTCTTTTTTTATCAATACTTAAAAATCATCGATGGAACTGACTGTTTCAAACGCCTTAAAGGTTTTAAGAGTTAACTCTCACAACCAAAGTCTACCACCTGAATTTTTTTTCTGTAAATTTGCGGTTATTCTGATTTCGCAAAATTGCAAACTGCGAAATATAATTTATATAACACTTTATAAAATAAAAGATAAGAAATTGCCAGTAATGTAGTCATGCCGCAAAATCAAAGATTTTGAAGGAAATTTGCCGCCCGTGCAAGTAACCATTGTATGGTATTCTGTTGACAAAAAAGTTGAAGAGACTTTTCTTATGTGGTTATAGATTTCTTGAAGTTTGGGTTTGAATTTTGTGGCTTGTTTAGGGTACATATATATATTGGGATATAGCCTGTTATTTACGACTAAACAAGCCACAAAATTCAAATGCAAACAAAAATTACAGGGATATGGAATTTTGTTTGCTACAAGCCGTCAAAAATCAGTATAGACAAAGATCATTCGGCAGATACATAAACATTTTAATAAACCAATCACAATAAACTGACCTGCGCAATCATTCTGAAGGTGAATCTACAGAACAACGTCAAATACAATGAACCAATCACTAATGAGAAATAATACGTAATGTCTCAACTGATGCACGTGCACAAAAGGGGGAAATTCCAATTCAAAGTACATGTATCTATAAATAAATTAAATCAAATTTTACTATTTCTTTTAATCTAGTACGTAAGAAGTATACGAAATCAATCACGGCATTGGCCAATACTTACAAATCGCGATATTTATAGGATTCTTAACAATTTTTTTAAATGTCGCAATACTCTAAACAGACACAGAAAGCGTCCAGTTTATAATTCGTGCCTTCAAATGTACGTGAACGCAAAATGCGAGAAATATTAGCGGTATTTATATCAATATGAATTATATTCAGTGATGACCATTTGATTTTCAGGGGGAGGGGCTTTGGCGATTTTGTAAGCAAAAATAATTTTAATCTTGGTGCCAGTGAAAATAAATATTCTTATCCTAATTTTCATGAAAATAGATAATTTATTTTTGATTCGAATAATATTTTTTTAATTGCAAATGGAAATAAATATTTTGATGTGACATTTTGTGAAAATACATAATTTGTTCGAGATTTTGATGAAAATAGATAAATTTTCTGGGCAAAACCGCCCAAGCATCCCATGGAAATTAAAGGGTCTTCCCTTTAATTATATGCCGCAACAGGGATAGAATACAATACATGATCCCTGGCCTAGGCCGAATTCTTCTGCCTCTATGGTAAAATTATACCTATTTATCGTTTATCTTTTCTATTTGGACTTTTACTTTTATTTTTTTTCACTTTTTCTGTTGCCGGGTCCAGGGCAACAGCAAGAATTAAAAAATAAAAGTCCAAATAGAAAATAAAAAGATAAATAGGTAATAATTTTACCATAGAGGCAGAATTCGGCCTAGTCCTTCACGTCTTCTCAGATATATCCCAACTTTAAAAAACGTCCTTCGCCAAATACAAATTTAACAAGACAAGACAAGACAAGTTTATTTCAACTTTGGCACAGTATACGTGCTACAAGAGGACAAATATATAAATATATACACATTGGTTACAGACAAGGCACATACATACATATAAATAAACATAAATATATAAAAACAAATAAAAAATAACTTTTATACATATAACAAAATAAATTAAACCTGAAATCATACAAGAAGTTGAAAACAAAATTAGTAACCCAAAAACAAATATTATTAATATGACGTTGGGATACCCGTTTCTAATTACAAGTAAAATCCAAGTATATTCTCATGCCATCAACTCCTCATAAGGGTTATTATTAAATAAATAGATTTATATATTTTCCCTGCTATCAAAGCAAATGCATTTTTCCTCGATCATTTGTTTGTTTACTTTAGTACACGTTTCATTGTTTGCTATTTCTAAACCGGGAGGTGTGCGTGTTCAACATGATTTGATTGGATAGTGACGTCTCTGAGTAGTTATTTAAATCGTGACGTACGATGTTGCTTGAAGTGGGAATTTCCAAGGTCATGTTTGTGCAGGTCAGTTAGCTTGTGCATGCATTGTCCATACTGAATTTTGACGGCTTATATTGGATATGGGCAAAGTAAATAATAATGGGGATATCTTCAATTTTCAAAAAAGATACTTCAGCCAAGACTTACTGGGATATGGGATAATGGGAGCTCTGACTATGTGGTGACCTTAATTTTGGATGTTGTTATCTCGTTTACATTAACCCCGTATCTCTCTATCTTTCCCTCATTTTTTAATTCCAGAATTTATGCAGAAATTTACCAAAAATGGAAAAATATATCTTTTTCCTGGTATAATTCGGACCCTTTTTCGAAGATTGTACCCCACTTGTCATATTTTTGATCTATTATGTAATTTGTAAATATTCTTAAAATTTAGTCTCTGGACAATAAAAACGAACAATGGATGTGCATCCTATCACTTCTTGGCATGTTATTCAGACAGACTTTTGTCTGCAAGGTTTTAAAGTAAAATAACAATCAAATATATCAATCAAACAAGTATTTGGGTTATTGGATGTGGTTTGTTTCCATTGATTTATCCACTTTTTTACCCTTTTGGGCCATTTAGGGCTTGCTATATGGTGTGAGGTTCCTCACTGTGTTGAAGACCGTACGGTGATCCTAGATGCTTTGTTTTGGGTCGTTTTAACCTGGATATGGGATGTTGTCTCCTTGAAATTTACCACATTTCCTTTTTTTCATATTTACTGCAGAATTTATTCGATTTCCTTCTATATCACTTACCGGAAATCTCTTGACTTATTATAACTTTGCCATCGATTGTAAGTGCCAATAATATCCCGTAATTTTTTGGTAAGTAGGTCACAGCAACACACACTGAAATATAAAGTGTTCATTACATTTTTATGAATAAATACCGAAAAACTTAAACCAATAAGTAGGTTATCAAGGATAACAAATTCGGGTAAATGGTATGTCTTGTAATGCTGTCCCACAGAGACGATGGGCAATGTCCATTATAAAATAAAATCTTGATTTTTCACACACGCAAGTAAACAAGCACACTCCCTGTCCTCCCTTGAATCTGAAATCCGGGATATTCTTCTAAGGAAGGCAGAAAATATTACTTGTTTTAGAAATTAATCTTTCAAATAGCATCTTTCATGATGAATATTATCACCATGTGCATGAAGTCCTGCATTTTTTTTCATCACTATATTTCATCCATTTTTTAGTCTGCAAAATAATTAATTTCTATCTTTATTTATTTCTTTTATTTTTGAACCAGTTCACGGATTTCTTTCTGATTTTTTTTAGCTCTTCTTTGCTTCTGCTGTTTCGATCCAAGACCTATTAATCTGAAAAAATACCCTTCTCTGTTTAAATCCAAGACATATATGTCCTAAAATTTACCTTACATACTTGTCTGTGCTGTTTGATTCCAAGGAATGGCGAATCTTAAAATCATGACTGTGCTGTTCAAAGCCAAGGCTTGACAATCTTTAAATTTACACTAAAATTACCATGTATACGCGCCTTTGTGTTTAAACCTTGAGCCGGGTAATCCTAGAATTTACCCTGTATATATGCATGTTTGTTTAAACCAAAGGCTTGTCAAACTTTAAATTTATTCTGGATACATACAACAGGCTTGTCAATAATGAAATTTACCCTGTAAAATTATCTGTGTTGTTTAAACCCCAGGCCTATAAATCCTAAAATTTACCCTTTGTACTTGCCTGTGGTGTTTAAACCCCAAGCCTATAAAACCTAAATTTAACATGGTATACTTGCCATCGCTATTTAAACCAACGAAATCAAGTTCTATGTGTTGACAACAACTGGCTTTGTATCCCACTTCACGACATTCCCCATTACTTTTATCTAGTGCCTTAGAATAAGTCCTATTCTGGAGCACACTTTGTACCCTTAGTATACGTTGAACAGTCTCAGCATCTGCAATATATAATATTTCATCTTTAATGCAGTTTATCATGCTATGCTTTGTTCCACGTTTTTCCTTTTAACATGATATCATAAATCTTCTGTAATGCTGGTGTGAAAGTCATGCTTTTTGGTTTTTTTTTTTTTTTTTTTTTTTTTTTTTTTTTTTTTTTTGCTGCATGCTGGTTCCATGCTTTGTCTTTTGTCATTATTGGTAGTTTTATGCTGTCATACAGGTGTCCAGCTTTGTTTTGTGTCCTACTGATTTGTCTTGTTTTGTTTTCATTTCATGCTGGTGTCTGTTTTGCTATGTGTCGTCCTTGTTTCATGTTTGCATTGTGTCATCAAAGTGTCATTATATGTCTTGTATCATGCTTGTGTCATGGTTGTGTCTTGTTTTGAACTGTGTGATATGCTGGTTTCATGGTATTCTCATGGTTTTTCTTAAGTGATGCTGGTGCCATTGTATTTTTCATGGTTTTCTTGTGTCATGCTGGTGCCACGATATTTCCATGGTTTTTCTTTGTGTGATGCTTGTGTCGTGTTATTTTAATGGTTTCTCTCGCGTCATGCTGGTGTCATGGTATTTTCATGGTTTTTCTTGTGTCATGCTTGTGTGTGTATCTGTTTTGGTAAAATGATATATTCTGTACAGTAGAACGGCCATGTTGATTTAAAACATGAAATAAAAAAATGAAAATGACTGTATAATGGTGTTAAATGCATCTAATTAAATTTCATTTAATTAAAACTGAATATTTCCATACCTTTGTTTTTATATGGTAGAGAAGTGCATACGGATACAAGAATCATCACAAGCGTAACTTCAAAAACAATCATTTCAGCAATTGATCTCATATCCCCTGAATATTTCTTCCTGTTGTAAATTTCTTCCTTGTAAAATTTCCGCTAGTATTGCCGAGTAGTTTCGATTTTAGTGGATGCGGTGGGGCGGTAAATATGTAATTTGTCGATTTGGAAATATTTAAGACTTAGCACTTTAAAGGGAGACAGGGCAAATTAAATAAGATATTGCTGTAATTTCTGCAAAAAATATCAATATGCATAAAAATTATAAACCATAATACCTTGACCATTTTGAGTTCAGTTTGAGTAAAATGAATATAACTATTAAGAGTAATCCTAACACACGATGACAGTTTTCTAGATAATTTAGAGTGACCTAGACTAAGGCAAAATGAGTTTAAAATTAGCAGTGTTGTGCTTACAAAGATGTAGAAAATTACAATCACAATCCGGGATAGTATCTAAACCACAATCAAAGATTGTATAAAATGTATAAAATTATCAAACCACAATCAAGGATAGTCTAAGGAACCGCAATCAGAGATAGTATCAGAGGAAGAAATTTACCAAAACACAATCAAGAATATCACCAAAACACAATCAGGGATAGTATTAGAGGCTGAACATTACCAAAACACAATCAGGAAGATCAGCAAAACACAATCAGGGATAGTATCAGAGGCTGAACATTACCAAAACACAATCAGGAAGATCACCAAAACACAATCAGGGATAGTATCAGAGGCTGAACATTACCAAAACACAATCAGGAAGATCACCAAAACACAATCAAAGATAGTATCAGAGGAAGAAATGTACCAAAACACAATCAGGAATATCACCAAAACACAATCAGGGATAGTATCAGATGTACAAAATCACCAAACCACAGTCAGGGATAGTATCAGATGTAGACGCTCACCAAACCACAATCAGTGATAGTATCAGATGTAAAAAATCACCAAACCACAGTCAAGGATAGTATCAGATGTAGAAGATCAGAGATAGTATCAAATGTAGAAAATCACCAAACCACAGTCAGGGATAGTATCAGATGTAGAAAATCACCAACCCAAATTCAGGGATAGTATCAGATGTACAAAATCACCAAACCACATTCAGGGATAGTATCAGATGTACAAAATCACCAAACCACAGTCAGGGATAGTATCAGATGTAGAAAATCGACAAACCACCATCAGGGATAGTAACAGATGCAGAAAATCATAAAACCACATTCAGGGATAGTATCAGATGTAGAAGATCACCAAACCACCTTCCCGGATATCGCCAGATATAGAAAATCAACAAACTTAAATCAGGTATAGTATCTTCTCACCACAATCATGGATATTATAGAAAATCAGAAACCATAATCAGGGATAGTATCATATGTAGAAGATCACCAAACCACAATCAGGGATAGTATCAGATATAGAAGATCACCAAACCACGTTCCCGGATATCGTCAGATACAGAAAATCACCAAACTTAAATCAGAGATAGTATCAAATGTAGAAAATCTTCTCACCACAATCAGGGATAGTATAGAAAATCACAAAACACAATCAGCACTATCGACCAAGTGCGAATCGGTGGGATTATTATCCGATAAAGGAATTATTACGGTCATAAAATCAATAATATTCACGACAGTAATAATGACTTTTTCAACAATCGCATACATTGTTTTGACTATCATAATGGTCTCATCGATTCGCACTTGGTCGATAATGATCAGGGATAAATCAAATGTAGAAAATCACCAAAAGTAGACACCATGATAGCTTAAATTGCATAAAATCACAATCAAGAAAAGCATTAGATGCAAACAATCACCAAATTACAATCAAAGATGATAGAATCAGATGCAGAAAATCACCAAACCACAAAATGGATACTATCAGATGTAGAAGACCACCAAACCACGATCCTGGAAATCTTCAGATGAAAAAATTCCCCAAACGACAATTAGGGACATAGAAGATGTATTCTCTAATTTCTATCCAGTTTTCACATTTCCTGAACGGTTCTCCTCTCTAGAGAGGAGAACAAGTTTCGTGAAATTTCCCGCCAAATTTATTCGGAACACAATCCTCGGTGTTTTTCATCCAATCATTAGAGAAACAGTTTCCACAACTTAAACACGTTAATTATGAAATTTCTAACATCTCGTTAAATAAATTTTGAAATATTTAAGAGCTCGGCAAGCCTCGCTTTCAAACATTTGCAAAATTTATTTAACTCGATGTGAGAAATTTCATAATCAACTAGTTCTCGTTATGGAAACTATATATAAATCGTAAAAAGTAGACTCCAGGGGGAGATTAGCTTCAGTTGCATAAAACCAAGAAGCCACAAGCATAAATAGCATAAGATTCATAACATCACCAACCTCAATAAGTGATAGTATCAGGCGCAGATTATCACCAAATCACATGTGTAATCAGGGATAGTATAGGCCTTTTCGAAAAATCATTTAGTCGTTCTTCGGTTTCGACATTTAAATACAATGAAACAGTTCCGGTTATCAACCCAACACGGTAAGTGTTGTTCATCCTGAAAACAGTTCATAACACTGTTCATATTTAGAATACTAGTACTAAGTCATTGTTTACTGTGACACTGCGCTAATTTTGTTAGAATTCAAATGTATTCAGGGTTCAAGCGATGTATTGTTAGCCAACCGTACGAGTGATAACCGGAAGCGAAGAGTATTTGTATCTCCGTTTGATGGGAGAGTTCCAATCCAGGAAAAGATAATAACACTTTATGGAAAAGGCCATAAGATGTAAAAATCAATGGTCAAATTCAGAAAATCTCCAACGACAATCAGGAATAGTACTTACCAAATTATGTATGTCTAAATAAAAACCTAGTTAGAATGCACATGGCCCAGGGTGAGCGTTGCCACTTATGCGATACGGGCGAACCGGAAGATCTTGAACAATTCTTAAATTGTTACGATGCTTGATCCTTGGTGATATCAGAATTAAAGCCAAGTCGGTCCAAATCGGTATTTTTCGATGTAGGGTACCCTCTATTTAACAGCGTCCGAATATTTCGTACTGGTCTAGGGAACATACGTTTTAGCTCAAATGAAAGGTATTACATGTGTACTTGCCATATAAGACCAACTTTGCGAAGCCCCCAGAAAAGTCCAGCCCACATTACCACATTGCCGTTTTCACTATACGAACCTAGGGTATCCTCCTCATGGTAGAGGGTATAACAGTGATTTACACCTTTGATCTTAGGGTACAATGTCAGTCTGAATTATTTCACAAAAATCCCTCCTGGTAAGCATCAGTAATTTTGATATATCTTCTCATTATCTCCCCTTAATGGCCGATAGTATTTAATATATTAGTACTCCACAATAAAATAGATTTACTAGTATCTGGTTTGAATGTTTGATTTTATGGATTTTAGTCCTTTTTTATTTAAAATAAATAGCAGCCTTGCATTACACGCAATTAAGATACTGTATATTATGTCCAATTTTTTTGCACTATTGCACTATTTTGTATAGCACTATTTTCGAGCCCCACGGATAATTTTTTTAGGAGAGCTATTGATTTTCAGAGGGGTGGGCTTGGGGTGATTTTGCCAAGAAAAGTTTTTTTTATGAAAATCTTTAACAAATTATTTATTTTCACCAAATGTCACATAAAACTCTTTACTTGTATTTTCAATAAAAATTTTATTCTTTAAATCAAAATTAAATTATTTATTTTCATGTCAAGTAAGATTAGAATATTTATTTTTACTGGTACCAAGATTAAGTAATTTAGTTACACAATCTCCCAACGCCCCCTTCCTCTATGAAAATCAAAAAGTAGTCCTCTAAGTTACATTGAACATTTTGTGAAAGCGAATTGTATGCGTATTTTTAACTTCTTTGATAAATTTATATGGGTTCCTTTCTTTGTATTTGGACAGTTGACCTTCAAAAGAAAACGACAATAAAGTAAAAATTTGGCAAATCAATCTTAGCAATTTAGTACATAATAACCATTTTTTACATTATAACACCACGTCATTCAAGTTTTTAAAAAGAATCTGTCCTGTCCAATACAACGTAGACACCTTAAAATATAAAATTTTTAATTTATATAGATAAAATTTTAATTTATATAGATAGAACGGGCAATCATCGCTGACCTCCAAGAGAGCACCATATCAGCTGGTTTGATTGAAAATCTAGAACATATATATACCCTTATTTTAATCTTTTATCATTTTTATTGATCTGTATACAAATTTCCAAGAATTTCCTTTCTTATTGTGGGCTGGCTTATTGTTGGCTAGCGATTATTGTCGGCTGTTATTCCTAGTGAGTAAATGAACTTGAGAATGTAGAATGTGTCACAATAGATAGAAATTTGACATTTGAGAAGCACATTCAGCTGCATATCAACAAAGCCAACCAGAATTTTGGTACTCACAAGAAGAGCATTTTTACACTTAAACAATAGAACCTCTCTATTATTAAATATTTTACGAAAGGATACGGAGTAAATGAACATGATACTATAACACATTATATGTTAACTCTAACTGCAATAATTCTAATGAGCTGTATCAATCTATAGGATCACTGTACCCGATAAAATGATTGTTGGTCAACTGGCGCATTGTTGGTGTGCAATAAACAAGATATGCATGAATGAACTGCATCTTTAACTGCAGAAAATACATACTTATCAGAATTTTTTTCCATATTTTTTTTTTCAAAATTACTTCAATATCATGTGTCCTTTAAACTTACGCTTTCTCGTGCAGGAATGATGAGTGCAAATGGATGTAAATTAAGAAATTATCAGTCACGGCCTAATTTCTTTGTAAATTTACCATTTCTCGTGGTAATTTCAAACATTCTTCTGTGTTTTTTTCACTGAAGAATGGGTCAAAAGATGACATATGATGATCCTATGGCGCTGTATCAGGGTCATAATAACCGATTTTAGCGTACACAAAAATGATTTTTGATTACCCAAAAAATCATTTTTGATCACCCAAAAATCATTTTTGGGTACCCAAATATCATTTAAGATTATCCAAAAATCATTTTAGGGTACCCAAAAATCATTTTAGATTACCCAAAAATTATTTTGTGTATTGTAAAATAATTTTCTATACCCTAAAATCATTTTTGGATAATCCGAAATGTAAAATTATAACCAATGGAATAAACGTTTACAAAACAAGTCAGTGCGAAACTACTTCTTCAAAAATTGTTTCTCCAATTGTATGTATACCTTTTTCACCCTATAGGGGCACTGTACCCGATAAAATGATTGCTGGTCAGGTGGCGCATTGTTGCGCCATAAACAAGATATGCTTGAATGAACTTCAACTTTAACTGCAGAAAATACAGACTTATCAGAATTTTGTCTGATTTTTTTCCCAAAATTACTTCAATATCATATGTTCTTTAAGCTTACGCAATCCCGTGCAGGAATGATGAGTGCAAATGGATATAAATGCACATATTGTCAGTCACGACCCTAATTTCTTTATAAATTTACCCAAAATTATTTTAGAATACACAAAATATTTTTTGGGGTAATCTAAAATGATTTTGGGTACCCTAAAATGATTTTTGGGTACCCTGAAATGATTTTTGGTTAATCAAAAATGAATTTTGCGTACCCTTAAAGCATTTTTGTGTCACCTAAATTCATTTTTGGGTGAACCTAAAATGATTTTTGTGTACGCAAAAAAGTATTTATGACCCCGATACCGCGCCATATGATCCCAAGTTGTCATGAACAGAAATAAAATGTTCGATGTAGGGCGTAGCATTGCGGTAGATTTTTGTAGCTGTACGCATAGTTGGAGTCAATGTATCAAGAAAACTGTTGTTTTACTCTTCAAAATTGGGAAAAAATTGATTTTTCTTCATCTTTTTCAATAAAAGACACCAAGGGTCAAATAAATATATTTTCAATCGCTATGCAAATATATACGACTTTTAGATTGCATTAATGTGTTTTAGACTGACGGTTCGGTTACAGGGGAAATAGCCGCTTATATCATACTTAAAACCAAACTCCATTAGTTGTGTCCTCGCTACTAGATTAGATTGACTTGAAAATAGTACTTCACTTTTCTATCATTTTTTGAATCAAAGTATTCCACTTTATTTGAATATTTGAATATATGTTACTGATAAGATGTTACTTACTAAAACAGTACGTACACGATAATGGAATTAATTTTTTGGCCACATTATCTTTGAATATTTGTATTTTCAAAAGAAAAGAAAGTTTGAAACAAATGTAGATGTGTGGTGTATTAATATTACCGTGTCTCTATTATCAAACACCCACGGTAATACAATAGACACAATATCTTTTTAGAAATGCTGTAAACATTATAGACATTATTTCTATCTCCATGAGAGAGATTTTGGGTATCCTTCATATTTTTGTAATGTAAATTTGACCTCTACCCTACCGCTGGCTTTTGCAAGTGCCGGTACCAAGTCCGGCTGTCCCGAGTTGCTATCGTTGTTTACGTTTGTCTTTTGTCTTATTTGTGTTTTTTCTGTGTAGTTCCCTAGCAGATTGTGGCATGTAATTATAATTTTCAGCCATTGTAGGTGTTTCCTGTTGTCCCTTTTATTTCATTCACCACTTTCCAGGATTATATAGAAATATGAAAGGATATGGAGTGAATGTACATGTGACAAAACCGCACACGATACATAGAAAACTCCAGTTTATCAAGGACAGGGCTTTTATTCCTGTCTACATCTTGATGTCGCCTGAGGGTCTTCAACCAGAGGTGAGCAATATTCACCCCCTCAAGCGAGACCAAGAAGGCCCCTAGCGGACACTTAAGCGGTTTCTTGACAAAAATTATATGTTGAGCAACATCGATCGCAGCTAAAACATGCCATTGAAGTATCTATATGTATAGATATGTATACATTGTATTTGAAAATCCACCAAAAAAAAATCATTTCCTTAGTATCTATATGTCTCTGATGAGAGTCAAACCTTTTTCATGAAATATGAAGAAAACAAGTTCGATGAAAGTTACTGTTCTCCTAAGAAAGGTTAACATGGATAGTAATAATTACAAAATTCATCATTTTTTTTTCATTTGCAAAAAAATGTTTTTTCTTACATGTCATTTTCATATTTCATAAATAGTTCTATCGAGTTTATAAATATCAGATTGGTCTTGATGTATCGGTTATTTGAAACAGTTTAAACTGAATTTTGTTGAATGTAACCAAGGATCACCAAGGATCTCCGAATCATTTGCGTTAGACTTGACGTTCTTCGGGCGTTCCCTAATTTTTGGTTGAGCAGTTAAGGGTCCTGAAGATGGTTGCCAGGGAAAACACATGTATAATTAAACCATTTGAAACAACGGAAAAATTACACATGTATGTTGGATAATTTCGGAGTTGTGGTGCCCAATTTTTGTTTTGTGTTGGTATGGGATTTAGACATGGTGTTTTCGTCCTTCGTTGTGATTTACTTTTCAGCAGTATTATTATTTCCTTGAGAATCAGTCAAATTTGGAAAAAAGGTCTCCTTCGAATCCTTCCATTGTTTTCTTTTTCAAATTTTAGACAAGACCGAGTGATGCATTAAAAAGTCTTTACAAAGATTCCGATCCAATACAAAAACATGGCTGACAGCGCAGTACTTACTTTAACATTGGACCCTATATGGGAAAATTGTCATTATCGATTCTGAAACAATTTAAGCAAATTTATCTACAATTTACAGGAATGGTTTATGGAAGGTCCTTCACAAAAGATTGTTCATTTTTAGCTCACCTGGCTATAGCCATGGTGAGCTTCTGCTGTCACTTAGCGTCCGTCTGTCCGTCCGTCCGGCGTAATTTTTTTTTCAAAAATCTCCTCCGAAACAACTCGGCCAAATGAAACCCAACTTGGCCTGAATCAACACCATGGTATGGCTTCTCAAAATTGTGTTTTTTAGTTTGAAACAACATGGCCAGCATTGCTAAAAATGCCCCCTTAAAAATAAGGCAGTTTTTGGCAAATAATTCAAAAACCATTTCAGATATCATGTGTCATGTGTATGAAAAAAATGATCGGCATGACAAAATCTACCCATATCTGATGATCCATAGAGTTATTGCACCTGTTCCTTAATATTTTCAAAATTTTGATGTTTTTTTTTAAATTTTGTTTTATTAAAAAGTACAACAGATAGAAGTAAAGTATTATTGCAGTAATGTTCAGCATATCAAGACCTACCAAAATGAATATTTTGAAGAAATTTCAAATGCCCATATAGGAGTAATTGTCCTTTATTGGTCAAATTTTCGGGAATTTATACCTTTTGTCTTATATTCCAAACACAATTCAATATAGAGGTCAAGTTTATATTGCAAAACTGTTCAGCATGTCAAGGACTACCTATTATTGAATATGATCAAATTGTTCGGGGTTTTAAACCTTTTGTCTTTTATTTCAAAAACAATTTCAAATAGAAGTCAAAATTAAACTGCAAAAATGTTCAGCATATCAATTACAACATTTTAATGAACATGGTCAAGTTGTCTGACCTCATCCAAGATGCTAGCCAGCGGGGAACTTTATTTAACATTTAACCCTTTTGGAAACATTTTGTAAGATTCACGCTCAAAAACTAGGCATTTGGAAACAATCTTGGTAACAATAGTCTTAAATTGCCCCTTTGAAAAATGTGTCCGGCAAGTCTGCATCACATTAAATATGACCACCAGCGGGGAGCATAGTTTAACATGACGCCATGTGGGAAAGCATTCAAAGATCTCCTCTGAAACAACAAAGCCATTGTTCACAATATTTCTTGCTCTTTAATTCTCTGACAAGTATGCACCTTCTCCTAGATTGCCAACATTTGGGAACTTAGTTTAACATTTGACCTTATGGATAAACATGTTGAAAGTTTTTTTTCTTGGAAACTATTAGGCCAATTGGAACCAAACTTGTTACCTTAGTTGCCCCCCCCCCCCCCCCCCCNCCGTTAACATCAGGAAATATAGTTAAAATTTAAAGCAAATAACATCAAGGTCTATTCACATATTTGAAAAAGAGGTCCTTTATTACTGTCTCACGGTGTCAGCTATAACCAAGGTTGAGCGTTACAGGTTCAGTCTCTTTGCCTCTAGTTTTACTTGGGTATCTTGCACATTCAGTTATCTTCCTGTTACAGTCTTCAAGTTGCTTAGAAAGCAGTGTTCTTGGGATGTAGATGATCTCGGGATGTCAGCTCTTGACCAATGTTTTAATTCGAAAGTCTCGGATACTCTTCGAATTGAAAACAAAATCTGTATATTTTTTCTTATTCCTTGAAACTTATTTTTATGCCAGAGTATGAAAGTCGAAAAAAAAACTTGAGTTGTGTTCGTGTTTGTTATCACAGCTAATCAAATTTAGATTGAACTATTATATCTTTTCATTTTAGATTGCATGTTAGAAGTGCAAAATTATCGTGATTAATCATAATATCAGTTAATATTAATATTAACTCGCATTTTAACGCTAACTCGAAACGTAACTCGATAGATGATACTAGAAAATCAACAATTCGAGTTAAATATAACTCGACTTTTATCTCGAACTGTAACTCGAGTTTTAACTCGAACTCGAACTCGATGATTATCCACGCCCGAAAAAATAGAGGGTCCGATGGGGTTCAAGTCGATTTTCTACCATTTTTGTCAATTTTTATCTAAATTATTCACGAAATAAAAAAAAAGGCCCAACCAATGACGCTACGATTTTTAACATAAAAAATTCTGTAATTTCTGTTCAAAATTGAGTTGAATAAAATGAATGTAACTGTTACACATTCAGGCGGGGGAAGTAGTTCACAGAAATTGTCTCCCCTGTAAATATGTTTACCTGCCATCTCCTCAAATAAACAAGATGTGTGATGACACAGCCACGGTAAAAAAATCATCAAATTTCTAATATTTGCGGTATTTCTTTTACATTTCACATACTATGTATCTTATGCTGCAACAATCGCTGCACGGAAGAGATATGAGAAATATAGAAATGTCATTGATTAACTCATAAAACATTGTTTTAAAACCATCTCTGATCTGATGGTCAAAACTGATAATAAAGAAAAAAATCTATCCACCCTCAGAGGGCATGGGCGGAAACAAAATTTAGGAGTATTATTAAATATATAATTGTGCATCGTTTAAACCATATGAAATTGATTTCTGCATATGGCCTTTTTCAGGATCCACTTTTTTCAAGTTTTTAAGTAGGGAGAAATGGACTTTTCATTGTATTTGTACTCACTGTGAAATAAATATATGGGGCAATCAAAGGGGAATGTATTACTTTTAAGTATTTTCACTTCGTTAAATTTCAAGGTTTTCGGACACGTGTTTATTAGTATTTGAGGTGTAATATAAGGGTGGTTACTATTTGGTATTCTTTCAGAGAGATTTGTTGACAGTTTCCTATTTATACAAAGTTGATTCCCGAAAGAAACCTCAGAAAGAATGGTAAGGAGATAAAATTTCGATCGTGTTTGAACTTTTATTCTGGAGAAACGCTACCAAGGGCGGATATGAAAATTTGCACATGGATTAACAGGGATATTGGCAATTCGTATACAAATTTTGGTCAAAATCTA
>MJUU01021621.1:0-22830 GCA_002080025.1 Modiolus philippinarum
ATACCAAATATCATTGACTTCTAGCTTGTAGTTATTGAGAAATGAACCTAAGCAAAAAAACTGAACCTGGTCACTGGACCGCGAAATATAGGTCAAGGTCACATGACTTTGGGTCTGACAGATAGGGTTCGTCGTAAGCTACCTATGGACCAAATATAAAGTTCCTACATCAAAGGCTTCTATATAATAACTTGAGTTTACGCCGCCGTCGCCGTCATACTTTGCATGCCTATGTCTCGCTTTCCACGACTTTCGTCGCGGGCGAGACAAAAACTATATGTCCCAAAATCTTCAATTCGCAGGAGCATAAAAAACTTTGGCAGATTTGGCAGGATGTGGGATTAGACAGTTTCATTGTTTTGTAAGACAACTTTTTTTCTGATGGATTGACGTTTCATTTGATCCTAAACTTTGAAATGAAACGGACATAAAAAAAATTCTGACTTGTGACATTTGGAAAGGAAGATAATGATTTTTTGCCTACAAAATCTTACTTAAACTGTTTCTGTCTCCCACACCATACACTACAGCTGGTCTGACTATCACAGAATTAAAATCTGGTATTTCTTTGATATGGTTCTCAACCATTAATTTGTGCTTGGCAAGATGTGTCCATGGCGAACATTTACAATCCTCTGTGGAAGGTTTCTGTAAACAAAACATACAAATTAAATTTTCTTGGTAAGTTTTGAAAATGGGTACAAGTTAAGCTAGAACAAGTGTGAACCCAAATAGATCTCGCGCCCATCCCTACTTGGTCACAAAATTGATGTGAAATTAGATTAACTGACAAAAGCAATATAGCAGACTGTCATGTATCACCTAAAACCAAAATGCCAAATATCAGTGACATGCCACTGATAGATACTGAGAAACCAAACATGTTCACTAGACCATGAAAATAAGGTCAAGGACTAAAACAAAATAGCATGTTGTCACCTTCCATCTAAGGCAAACCCACATTCCAAATATTATTGACCTTACATTAATAGATACTAGGAAACTTAACATGATCACTGGACCGTGAAATTGAGGTCACAGACAAAAACTATATAGCAGACTATTGTCATTGACCTACCACTTATAGTTACTGAGAAAATGGCCTAATCATTAAAACTTTACATGCTCACTAGACCATGAAATTGAGGTCAAGGACTAAAGCCATATATGACAGACTGTCACATACTACCTAAGACCAACCTACATACCATATATCATTGACCTACCACTTACAGTTGCTGAGAAACTAAACTAAGCACAAAAACTTAATATGTTGGACCGTGAAATTGGGGTCAGAGACAAAAGCCATATAGCAGACTGTCATGCACTTCTCAAGACCAACCTATATACCAAATATCATTGAGGTACCACTTATAGTTACTGAGAAAATTACCTAATCACAAAAACTTAACATGCTCACTAGACCATGAAATTGAGGTCAAGCACAAAAGCCATATGACAGACTGTCATGTACTACCTAAGACCAACCTACATACTATATATCATTGACCTACCACTTATAGTTACTGAGAAACTAATCTAAGCACAAAAACTTAATATGTTCATTGGACCATGAAATTGAGGTCACAGACATAAGCCATATAGCAGACTGTCATGTACTACTTATTATTACATAATGATTATAATAGTTTTATTTTATTGGATGAAAACCTGTCACATGATATTCAATTAAAAATCGAATTGACTCGCTTTTACTTTCACTTTCATTTCTCAGGTCTGCTTAAAAACGATATTGACTCGCCGTCTTAAATGGCCAATGAAAAACAGAATTACATGCGGTCACGCGACTTTTGGCCAATCAGAATTGCCGTATTATATGTATGTTCGGGAAACTAAATATCGAAAGCAGAAATGGCGTTGGGCTAGCAGGACACGTTTGTTGTTCTCTATTTTCATTAGAAGCATTTTGCAACAAGTAGACTGCTATTTACAATACCCGGAAGGTGATCGAATCTAAAAACATAAGATACACAGTCGGGGTATGCATTTTAGTAGTTCTGCAAATTTCTCCTTGTCTTATCACAGGAATTTCAGACGGAGTAACGCAAGGTTGGTTTTACTAAAAGGATGGAATTTCTAATTCTCATGATTTATTTATTACATGGAAAAATCAAAACTTTGGGGGGGGGAGACTTGTACATGGTACAGAATCGACTGATTTTCTTTACATGTTTCATGTACAGTACATATTACATGTTATTTTTGTACATATATATAAATCAAATAAAAATGTCATGAACCTAAAATAATGTACTGATAACTTCTTGATGCATGAATCTTTGTATGAAGAGATCGGAAAGCACACTGAAAAATAAGTACAAATGTACAGCTACCAATGACAATTTTACAAGATATGTTATCCTGAAAAAAATCCTTGAAAACCCCTACAATTACCAAGTAAGATGATGCATGTTATTATTATGTAATAATAATATCTCATATCGGTCGATATGAGTTTTAATAGACCTTAAATATCCTAATATTAACCTCCGCCTCCAGCGTCGGTCAATATCAATTTTTAGGTCTATTAAAACTCATATCAACCTCTACAAAAGACCATAATTGTATAAGATCAACCTATATAACAAATATTATTATCAACCTATATAACAAATATTATTGACCTATCACTTATAGTTACTGAGAAAATGACCTAATCATAAAAACTTAACATGCTCACTAGACCGTGAAATTGAGGTCAAGGACAAAAGCCATATGACAGACTGTCATGTACTACTTTACATCATTAACCTACATACCATATGTCATTGACCTACCACTATAGTTACTGAGAAACTAAACACAAAAACTTAACATGTTCATTGGACCATGAAATTGAGGTCAAGGACAAAAGCCATAGGACAGACTGTCATGTACTACCCAAGACCAACCCATATACTAAGTATCATTGAGCTACCACTTGTAGTTACTGAGTAACTGACCTAATCACAAAAACTTCACATGCTCACTAGACCGTGAAATTGGGGTCAAGGACAAAAGCCATATGACAGACTGTCATGTACTACCAAAGACCAACCCATATACCAAATATCATTGACCTACCACTTGTAGTTGCTGAGAAACTGACCTAATCACAAAAACTTAACATCAAAGTTTAAGCCGTCGACGCCGCTGCCGTCATACTTTGTACACATATGTCTCGCTTTCCGCGACTTTTGTCGCGGGCGAGACAAAAACTGAGCAAAGCTCAACAAGCTCACAAAAACATACCCTCCAATCCCCCATTTGATTCAAGATGTAAAAAAATCACCAAAAAATCAAGTAAAATCAAATTTTTAAATAGCTAGTGCACAAGGGCAATATGTAATGAACTTTCTGTGAAGGTTTCATTGAATTTCACCAAGTGGTCTAGGAGGTGTTGTCACCACAAAGTATGTACCCTATGGCAGACGGAATAAAGAATAGACGGACAGAGAGATGAACAGACACCATGATCACTATATACCACCCGCTAAAGAGGAGGGTATAAAAATAAGATGCAGAGCATGTGTTAAATTCATTTTTGTCTGGGAGAGAAAAAAATCGTGTTCATGTATGCATTATTTATCAATAACAGAGCTTGGTTTCATGAACAATAGAAAACAGTCATATACCAATTTACTATAAACTGAGATCGTGATTATGCTTTTATATTAAACAGTTCAAACCAGACATTCATCTCAACAAAACTGACATATACATTTCTTCCCTGTTTATGACATGCATGACCACCAGTTGTTACATATTCCATGTCATAATGGTAATCTACATTTAAATTAACGTCTTTCCAGTTTCAAATGGAAAGACCTTTCTGTATTTCTTCTGATTATTATCATTCTTCTTCATTTCTGTCTCATTCTTGGAAAATTGACTGGACAAATCCTTTTGATATTTTATCACAATAGTTTAGAATTTTTTTTTTAGTTAATGAGAACCAGAGGGTCCCTGGAGCCTATATCGCTCACCTGGCTTTCAGTTGCCACAATCAAGCTAACATTGTAACTTCAGTCTCTCAAACTTTGGTAGAGCAAACACCACCATTAACTTGGACTCTATTCTAAGTCTGATCACGTTTTACTGTACTTCTTTGTTGGGCTTTTTTGACAAATTGTCTTGCTAAGGACCACTTTCGACACCAGTTTTGAAGTCGAGACATCATTTGGTAAATGGCAGTCAACATTAATTATATCTTTATGACATCAATATCTATTTGGAAACCAAATTTCATTGAAATCGGACAATGTTGAATTTTCCCACCTTTTTGGCGGCCATTTTGAAAATGGCAGTCAACAAACAATTTTCAACACCTGTTTTGCAGTAGTGACATCAATATCCACTTGGAAACCAAATTTCATCGAGATCAGACAATGTTGATTTGGCAGCCATTTTGAAAATGGCGGTCAATGAACATTTTTAACATCAGTTTTGAAGTTGTTACATCAATACCTTTTTGGAAACCAAATTTCATTGAAATCGGACAATGTTGAATTTTCCCGCCTTTTTGGCGGCCATTATGAAAATGGCAGTCAACAAACAATTTTCAACACCGGTATTGCAGTAGCAACATCAATATCCACTTGGAAACCAAATTTCATTGAAATCGGACAATGTTGAATTTTCCTGCCTTTTTTGGTGGCCATTTTGAAAATGGCGGTCAACGAACAATTTTTAACATCAGTTTTGAAGTTGCTACATCAATACCTTTTTGGAAACCAAATTTCATTGAAATAGGACAATGTTGAATTTTCCCGCCTTTTTGGTGGCCATTTTGAAAATGGTGGTCAACACAAAATTTTCAACACCGGTTTTGAAGTCGCAACATCACTATCTATTTGGAAACCAAATTTCATTGAAATCGGACAATGTTGAATTTTCCCGCCTTTTTTAGTAGCCATTTTGAAAATGGCGGTCAACCAATAATTTTCAACATCAGTTTTGAAGTCGCCACAGCATTGCAAACATTTTATCAATTGACACTTAACCTTTATCTTCTATAGTTCAGGAAATAAAAGTGAAAAACATGAAAATTTTGAAAATTCCGTGAAAAAAGGGCAATAACTCCTACAAGGGTTTTTGGATTATCTTCAAAATTTCAGGGTGGGTAGATCTTGACATGCTGATCACTTTTGCCCCGTCAGATTTTTGATATCTGTAATGGTTTTTGAGTTATTTGCCATGTTGTTTGGTCTTCGGAAATTTTTGCAATTTGACTTGTATCTCTTATAGTTTTTCTGATAAAAAATTAATAAAGTTAATAAAGTTAAAATTTTGCAAATTTTACAGAAAAAGGGCAATAACTCCAAGATGGGTTTTCGGATTTTCTTCAAAATTGCAGGGCAGGTAGATCTTGCTATGCTGATCACTTTTGCCCTGTCAGATTTTTGATATCTGTAATGGTTTTTGAGTTATTTGCAAAAAACAGCAATTTACCCCTATGTTCTATTTTTAGTAACAGCAGCCATGTTGTTTGGTCTTCGGACTAATCGAACACAATTTTTAAACTGCATACCCTGGTGATGCTTCAGGCCAAGATTGGTTACAATTGGCTCAGCAGTTTCAGAGGAGAAGATTTTTCAAATTGTTGATGGACGACGGACGCAAAGTGATGGCAAAAGCTCACATGGCCTTTTAGGCCAGGTGAGCTAATAACACATCGGCCGAAAATCTTTTTTTGTTCAAGAATTTCCACCAAAAGTCAAAAAAAACCTTCTTATGGGGAAAAACTAAGAAATCATAAGAGATAGCTGAAAAGATGTAATGGCAAAAATGTTTGTTAGGTCTGTAGGACCTTTATTACATTTGGACCAAAACTCTACAATGGACCATTCAGGAGTAATGCCCCTTCAAAATTCTGTCACATCTTTTAGTATGATTTTCTCGGAAAAGTTCAGAGATAGAAGCCTGGAACCTTTTGCAATCAACTTAGGTGTTATGTGTTACATCTAAAAATACCAAGGTCAAAGGTCATTGATCACTTTGAACCCTGGTTACTGGATGAACTAAGATACATTAATATGTAATGAAGAAAATGTTTGTCTTGTTAAGATCTGCATTTGTTACACTGGGTCCAAAATTATTTGATCAACAGTTTTTGGTCTATGGACCAAAAACATATTTTTTGATGTCCGAATTTTGTTTTTTTTTTTACTTTTAACTCAAATACCATTGAAGATAAAAAAATATTTTCTTTACAAAAAATGTTCGGGACATTGTGACCTTTAAAATGATGTCAAGGTCAAAGGTCTGGGTCACAGTAAAAATTTTATTTATACCACGTTAATGAATCAATTTTCTGGCTTAGAATCTTGTTTTTTTTTTCTCGAAAAATCAATAATGAGAACATTATGGCACTTCTGGGAAAGACCTATCAATTGTTCTTCAAACAACTCACAAACTAGTTTCTATTTATTGTTTGAATAACAAAATAGACACTAATTCTTATTTGTTAAGAATTAATTTGGAACAGAGGACTCAAAAGAAAGCCGCAGTGTTGTCAGATTGTGGACTGAAGAAAACATGGACTGTATATTATTTGAATCTTGCCTGTATCCCCTGGATGTACCACTTTACTTAAAGTAGACTGTAAATGCCTGGATGTTGGTATCTGAGGGCTTTTCCAGAACAAGAGTTGTCAGAAGACAACATAGCTCGCCGGGGATTACAGAAACCGCAATGCACAGTTAATTTGAAGGTTATACATTTTCGTGATAAATACTTTAAATGCAATATAAGAAAGCCACATGTCAAACAGGAACTCTCTATCACTAAAAGACTAACTTCTATAAACAGGGTTCAAATTTTTGTTTTAAATCTGCCCCAGGGCAATGTGAAGGTCAAAATGTCTAAAACTATGGTACTACCAGAAAGCTCTCACCATAGGGAAGTCATGAACAAAATATAAACACCCTATAACTAAACAACTAACTTCTAGAAGCAAGGTTGAAGTTGTTTTTTTTTTAAATTGCCCTAAGGACAAAGTCAAGGTCAAATTATCTAAATACAATGTATACGGTGCCATCAGAAAGCTATCATAAGGAAGTCATATGTTGAAATTGAACACCTTACCACTAAATTTCAACATTCTAGAAACACTGTTATAGTTTTTTTTTTTTTTTTTTAAATTGCCCTCAGGGCAAGTTCAAGGTCATAATGTCTACAAATATGGCACCATTAGAAAGCTCTCATCACAAGAAAGCCACATACTAAATATGAACACGCTACCACTAAACAACCAAATTTTATAAGCAAGGTTAAAGTATTTCAAAAATTGCCCCCAGGGAAAGGTCAAGGTCAAAATGTCTACAAATATGGTGCCATCAGAAAGCTCTCAACATAAAGAAGTCACATATCAAATATGAATACCCTAACACTAAAAGCCTACCTTCTAGAGGTAAGGTTAAAGTTTTTCAAAAATTGCCCTCAGGGAAAGGTCAAGGTCAAAATGTCTACAAATATGGTACCACTAGAATGCTCTCATCATAAGGAAGTCACATACCAAATATAAACACCTACCACTACAAGCCTGCCTTCTAAAGGCAAGGTTAAAGTTTTTTAAAAATTGCCAAAATGTCTTCAAATATTGTACCAAAAGAAAGCTCTAATTGCAAGGAAGTCACATACTAAATATCAACATCCCATCTCTTAAGGTCTCCATTTCACAAGCAAGGTTAAAGTTTTTGCTGACAATGTCGACGCCGGGGGTATGACAATAGCTCTCCGGATATTCGTCCCGGCGAGCTAAAAAATGTACAGAGGGGCAGGAAGGCAAGTTATTTATTTTTACCTGGGTAGGAAGTGTTAAACTTAATCATACCTATTGCCTATATCTGGAAAAAGTAATAAAATGATGTTTGTGGTACCCTAAATTTTGAGTTGTGTTCAAACCCCCTGTACATTTTTCCTGGAAATCCCTGAACATAATCTAGTTTGTGTTTGAGGCAAAATTCTTTTGTCATAGTAAACTAAAAGTATTTTAATACTTTTTCTGAAGAGTTCATCTGTCCTGCAGAAAATTCTATATATCTTTTGACATTTCGTCTGGCAGCTTCCTGGGCACAGTTTGTACTTAACCTGACAACACCTTCTTGGTATACCTACAAAACAGAAATGCAAGATATGTCAATTATTGCAATTTCAAAGTGAGTACATGTAATACTTTACTGCAAAATCCACATTCAGCATGCCCATTAACGTACTGCAGTACGTAATTCATGTACATTTTAAAACATGCACGTACAATTTCACAAATCAAAACATGCATGCACGTTCAATTGAAAAATTATTCATTGATTTATGGATTTCAGATCAAACTTAATGGTTCAAATCAAAAGTTAAAGGTAAATAGTTGTTGGCATATGTCATGCAATCTAATAGGTTACTTGTGAAGCCTTTTTAAGTAGCGAAGAAAAAATAATGGCATGCATAAATATACCCTAAAAAACACTTTGTACCCCCAAATTTGAATTCAAAGGTTACATGTACCCCAAACTGCAACTAGAAAAAGGTGACCTGCTGATCGCAAAGATACCCCCTATTGCGGGGCCCATAAGCAATCCTAGTAGATGCAGGAATTTTCTCACAAAGCTGATTGAAGTTAATTTACAGATTTTGCCTAAATCAAAGGCAATAATTTGGAACACTTAATACAATCAGGATCAAAACCCAAAATATTAAAATTTTCTCTAAAAAAAAACTGAAGTTATCATCCAGAAACCATATAATTTACAGAATTTGCCTACACCAAGGGCAATAACTCTGGAATGCATTACACCATCATGGTCAAAACCGAACTTGAACTGTATTTCATAATTAGTAACCTTGTCCCAAAATATTAAAATTTTCTCTCAAAGCTAACTGTATCAAATTTTCAGATTTTGCCCAAATCAAGGGCAATAACTCTGGAATGCAAATTCTGATCACAGTCAAAATCAAACATGACTAGTATTTTATGAATAGAAACATTGTCCCAAAATATTGAAACTTTCCCTCAAAGCAAATTTAAGTTATCATCCTGAAACCATAAAATTTACAGATTTTGCTTAAATCAAGGGCAATATAAATCCTGGTACCCAAAATACGATAACTGTACAAATCCATCTTGACCTGTATATTTAATGAATAGAAACATAATCCCCAAAAATTAAAACTTTTCTTCAACGCAATCTCAAGTTATCATCCGGAAACCATAAAATTCATAGCTTTTGCCTAAATCAAGGGCAATTACTCTGAAACGCAAATTCCGATCACAGTCAAAATCGAGCTTGACCTGTATTTTATGAATAGAAACATAATCCCAAAATATTAAAACTTTCCCCAAATGCAAACTCAAGTTATCATCCGGAAAACAAAGAGTGACGGATGGACGGACAGACAAGAGGAATCCCATAAACCCCACCTTTCATGTGATGTACATGTAAAATTAGTATTGTCATTCACAATAACAGAAATTTGATCCAAATCTGATTTATATGTAAAATCCCTGTTGCTGATGCAAGTTCATGTTGAACATTGACAGAAATTTTGTCAAATTTGGTTATGATTGATTGATTGATTGATGTTTAACGCCAACTTCAGCAATACATGTATTTCAGCTATATTGTGGCGAGATTTCAGCTATATTGTGGCAAATTTGGTTATGTCCCTTGATTATTTTTCTATATGTAACAATGAAAAATACATATTTCCGCTAATAAATAAGTCTATTTTACACAAATGAAAGTAAGTTTCTTGTCAAATTCTAATATGCATGGTTATTGCATATAACTACCTATAAATATGAAAACGAAATCTTTCATCCAAACAAAGCAATACATGTGTAATTTTAAAAAGAAACTTAACTAAAAATTTTAATTCTTTGATGCCACTGTTTTCTGAAGTACATGGAAAACCTTAAATGTAGTGTGAAAAGATTCCATGAAGTTATCAAACTAAAAATTTTTCAATGAGGACTAATTGAGAAAATATCCATCGTTTTAAAAATTCAGAAGTCAGTGGCCAAAGAGTGTATCCCTCATATAAACATACTGGTTCTGTTTGTCCATATTTGGTCTCTGCAGCTAGATTTATCACATAGTCAAACTCTCCATCTGGATCTGTAAAGGCATTTTCTACTGACTCTGTAACAGAAAATGACAAGTACATCATGTACATAGATAAGCAGATACTGCTATAACTCATTGTGCTAAACATAACTATTAGGCCATAAAAAAATAATTCCTAGATTCTTATCCATTTTTCTTCAAAATTTTGGGCAGGCAGACAAATTCTATTTTATGGAATTTTTAATCTTATTTTGTGAAAAATACTGTGATTTTAAAAGAGACCAAAAAATCATTATCTTAAGAGCAGAATGGAAAACTTGAGGCAGGTGGGGATGCAAATCTAGGATATAATTTATTATGGCCTTAGATAGGAACTAAAAATTAAGTGTGCTAATACATGTGTTCTTATACTGTCTGTAAGTCTCGTCAAATTTTGGGACTTCCGGGTACATAATTTGTACCCGGAAGTTGCATTTTTAACAGAAAAATAAGACGTTTTCAGCAAACAATAGGGACATTATAATACCACATTGTCATATTTTGGCAGGAAATGTTTTCAAATTTGAATTTTATCGTGATTTCTCGGCGTCACATGACGAAACTTACAGACCCTATTCACATGGATGTTGTTATTGACCAAATGAATAGTGGAATGGAAAGCCGGGAGCCAAATGCTTTATTTGATATAAGAATTGTAATGGAAAATTCTGAATTATCAATAGCCCAGACTTGCTCAACTGGGGTAGGAAATCCTCTGTGGCATGTCATTGTCAGTCCCCGAGGGTATTCACAAGCAAAATAGTCAGTACTTTGGTGCTGGCCAATTCTATTTGGAACCTTACAATATCTAGATTTTGTAAATTTTGTTGAAAACTAAGGAGTATCCACTCATGCAAAGCTCTGCGTCCTTGGCCGAGTTTGGCTGCACATTTAGATAGTATTGGGTATTTGTTCTTTCTCAGCTTTTTAAGATCTTTAATTATATGGTCTTCCAAAAGTTTAGATTTTATCTGAACTGAAGAGCCATGAATTGTCAAAATGTGCATATGTAGAAACTTAATTCACAGTAACTTCTGTATATAGTTCTTCATATAATAATCTAACAAAATTATAATTATTGTTCTTAATGATATTATAATTAGTGCCATTCGATTTTAAATTTAATAGACTTATTATAAACATGTAATTTGGTTATATTAATCAGCTACTTTGGGGCACAAATTGCAAATAACGTTCAATACTAAATGTATTCAAAACTCTTGTAATAAGCCAATATTTATTCTAATTCAATGCTGAAAGTAATGTTAATTGTAATTGAATGCCATTTTTTCTCTACTTTATAGTTTTGACATACACTTACATCAATTCTTAGCTTTAAAGATCGGAAGCATTTCTGTAACGATGATTGCCCAATTTTCAAAATAGGTATAAATAAAAGCCCTGTCCTTGATAAACTGGAGTTTTCTATGTATCGTGTGCGTTTTTGTCACATGTACATTCACTCCATATCCTTTCATTTTTCCTATGTTTTATTTCGGGGTTTACAAATAATCTGACGTGTATATTTGCAATGTGAATCACTATTGCATGTGTATTGTGTACTTCCTCTTGAAAATCTGTAGAAAATACTGAAAATCTGTTGTGGTAACCACCTCCAGATTCATAACATAAGTGTATAGTTTAGTTATATAGTAATCCTGGTATTAAACGCCCATGCAGCTATAAACTGCCCCTAATTTTGTTTAAAATCCTTAAGCAGCCTCTCAAAACCCCATCTTAAGGCTATCATAAACCCGCCTAAAAATAAAATATAATTTTGATTTTTCGCCAGTTTTTGTAAATTTCTCTTAAGATGATAGAATTTTTCACAAAATTTGATAAAAACATAAGATAAAATTCACCCACCCACCCCAAATTTTGAGAAAAAATAGATGAGGATCTAGCAATTATTTTATTGTGGCCTAAACAGTATATTCTGTATATGATTCACTTGTTTTCTAACATTGATTTGTCTTTTATACCCCCGGTCCGTTACACCTGAGGGTAACCATCTCTTATCCGCTACTCCTCCTGAACCGCAGAATAGATTTCAATAAAACACAGTTTTTGTGACATAATGTAGATGTGCACCTCCTATTTCAGAATTTGATTTGATTAATTTTTGGGGTTTCCCATAGCAAAACATGGACTTTGCCAGTAAATTACAAGTAGGTACCCATCTCTTATCCGCTACTCCTCTTGAACCACTATATAGATTTTCGTGAAACTTTAACACAGTCTTTGTAACATAATGTAGATTTGCATCTTCTATTTCAGAATTTGATTTGATTAATTATCAAATGGGGGAGCGGGGGTATATATCAGTGAGCTTTGCTCACAGTTTTTCTAGTTGTTTTTTCTTTTCAATTACAAATGCTTATTCATTCGAGAGCTTTCGAGTTTCTGGCTGTGTATACAATCAAGTTATCTTGTTTTCCGTACAAATACATTCAAACTTCAACGGCTAAAACACCAAAGAGACTGACGGCAACAGTTCAAGCTAGACATACTAGAGGGCTGTTTTGGCTATAAATGTAAAACCAAGTTTAAACTTGAACAAAAGAACCAGAAAATAGGTTCGAGACATCCATGGTATTCAGTCTGACATGATTTTGTCCAAATATGAAATAATCGGAAGTACTGCCTAAAAAATAGGAAATAGGGGGTTAGCCCTGTGAAAACATCATTTTCTTGCTGGTTCTACAAAACTGAACAACTTTTAAATTTATTTTCTGTATCAAAAGAAATACAAATTCCTATTTAGGAAAATAATCATGTCTGGTTATTGCAATTATAGCCACCTTGCTGCATTATTTTTTTATCTTTGTTCCTTGTGTCGAAAATTTGGAATGTTAAAGCATTTTCACAATGATTACTTTGCCTACCAATATAAAAGATTGAAGATTCTCATCATAAGAGCTTTGTTTTTGAACCAGCTATGGGATGTACTTAATAAGCAGCCTCCCCTTTCAAATTTCCTAAGTTACTCACTACAGTTTTCAAATAAAAGAAAATGTGTAAAGGGACACAGATGCCCCCACCAGATAGATATTGGCAAACAGGAAGTAGATGAGCAACAGACTTGTAAAGGGGAGACACTGTACAACTCATCACACTAAAGCTTCCGATCAAATATCAAGTCATTCCTGCATACACAAGCTGAAACATTCTTGACGAAAATTTCAGACATACATGTATGTAAATGGACAAGGGTAAAACTTAAAATGCCCCGATCACATAACGGGGGAGGCATAAAAACATACAGATGTAAAATCAGCAAGCCCTGCTTAATTCAAATACTGCAGTATGTAATTCACGTACATAACAAAACATGCATATACAATTTCACAAATCAAAACGTGCATGCACTGACATTTGAAAAATTGGACATTGAATATTGTAGTTTTTTTGGTTTTATTTTACTGTCCATATCAAAAGTGAAAGGAAAATAGTTTCGGTATATGTCATGCTACTTGATTTTTTCCTTGTGAAAAGGATATTTGTATGCAAATGTACCCTTAAAAAATATGTTGTACCCCCAAATTTAAAGTCAGAGGGTACATGTACCCCCCAACTCCAAAAAGTAGTGGGCATGCTGAAAATATACATGTAACTTACTTGGATTGATAAGATTGGAATGTTTGAATTCTACTTCTGGATGGGAAAAAATTTCCTGAAATTTAAAAAAGATAACGTCAGCAATATAGGAGTACAAAATGTAATATATAATCTTCATATGTCATTCAATTTCAGATCTAATATATACATACATCTTGCTAGTGGTGTAACAATACACCGGTATATTGATAGAAAAAAGAAGGGAAACAGGGAATGTGTCAAAGAGACACAAAGGGGAGTAATAACAACTCAAAGCCACCATAAGATCTTCAATCAATGGTGAGGAAACCCCACACCCAACCGCAGGTTGGAGTCGGCCCCTAAATAAAGAGTAATCAAGTTCAGCGAAATAAACACCATCCTAGACTCCAATAGACATAAAGTAAACTAATCATACACCTATATATTGATATATATCACCATATATATTTTAAACAAACATTGGTACACTGGCACAATATGTATCATTTGTGTATTGCCTCCTGGTTTCTGCTAAAAATGAGTAAATGCTTGAAATCATGTGATTTTGTTCTGGAAGTCAGATATAGGACAAACAAATAAACTTTGATACATGAAATTGAACACTCTTGTCTCATTAAAAAGTATTTTACTATTTTACACATAAATAAGATTAAAGAACAAGATTAAATACATAGTTGAATTGAGAAATAAGAAGACGAAATGTATAGATATGTATCACGATATACTTGCAATGTATCGATAAACGGTGAAACCTGTCTAAACCGAACCCAGACTAAACCGAAAACCTGTCTAAACCAAACATGATATAAAGACCCTTTGTATCAATTTCTATATATTTTTCAACCTGTGTAAACCGAACACCTGTCTAAACCGAACAAATTCTTCAGTTCCAGAGGGGTTCAGTTTAGACAGGTTTCACTGTATCATGATACAATGTTTTGTTGATGATACCAATCTCTAGGTCTCATTAAGAAAGATTGACACCAGGACAACTATTTAAATATCTTATACATGAAATCATAAAGAAAGTGCTGAAAAAGATGACATATTAATATTTTTTTAATCATGTTCACTATACTCTGGGTAATATTGATGAAAATAATTGTCACCATCACATGAATCATCAACAAACCAAGGACAGCCATGAATTATTTCTTAAATACAATATTCATACTTTTAAACCCTTATGATTCTCTCACTAAATCCTTAGTTAACTTTTGTCAAGAGTTAAAGAGATACTAGTATAACTCATCACAGAAAGACTTTGGTTTTGACAGTAAAATTTTTGATTAACCCATGAAAATTCTAAATGGTTATCCATATTCTCACATGTCTCATGGCAATCTGAAAAAGAATGCTTTCAATCAATCAAAATTACAGGAAGTTTGCATTGTCTGCGCCATTACCTTGCTATTGGTTGTTGGGGTAAAATTGTGACTTTTACTCACTGAAATTTTCACTTTTAGCCGTAGATGCTTTTTCAAGAGAATTAACATTGATTTATATGCCAGTATCATATTAAATCAATACATTCCACCTTGTGTGTAACATGAATGTTTAAAAGTAGACTTATTAACCAAATAATCTTACTTTATGTCTAGGACTAAGCCATGCCATGGGTGGTGGCACTTTGTCTGCAACTCTGACCTAAAAAATATCACATAACTGATTTTAAACAACAGTTTTTTTTTCACAGGGTGTTCCACCACAATTATTTCTTTCGACGCTAAGTTCCCAACAAAATGACTTTTTTGCATGGAGTTTAATGTATTGAATTCAAAACCACAAATTTAAGTGCCAACGAAATAGTGATATTCATGAAAACCACGAAAATTGATGTTCACGAATAAAAGTACTTCCACAGTACTCAACATACATGTTTAAATATGCAGGTAGGAAAAAAAGACTTTAGTTTTCATAAAACCCTGCTTTTTTAACATTCGTTAACATGTAACAGAACATGACTTTTATCTACCAATTTGATAATTTTGAAATTTAACACTTAAGCTGTCCATATTGAAGCATTGTAACATATCAACTATTTTCTTTACATAAGCTTAATATTTTGGACAAAAGTACATAAAAAAAGAAAGTTAAGGTCACTCACTCATCACGATTTTGAGTTTGTGTCAGATTTTGGAACTCCTCTGGTTTTCTCCAATTCAATCATGTCAATAGCATAAAGAATTTTGCACAAGGACCCCCACTTGTTATTTCATGAATGTCTTCTGAAGGTCAAACTAAGAAACCTGACTGACTTTCCTAAAATTCTTGATATAACTTCCTAGCTTGCATTCAAAATGTAGTTCTTATGTTAAATTAAGGGAAAATCCAGAGAAATCAATTTTCCGTCAACTTTTTAATGTTGTGTATCTCTGTAACAGTCAAGTACCTAACCTGTATGAGTTATTACAGAAAAATAACATGCATGTGTTATTACTATTGGAAAAAATTGATAACATATGTATGTTACATGCTTCAAATAGGAATTATGCAGTCATAGTTTTGTTTTAAATGTATACCATTTTATCATTGCCATTATTGTCTACCAGCATGCTAGGAGTTAAAATCATAGGACTTCTCATAGTTTGCCAATATTGCAAAATATACATATGTTATTACAGGAAAAGTATGCCTGTAATAATAAAAGGGTGTTATTACAGCAACTCTACATCACTTAAAAGTGTTTTCCTCAGACCAAAATAATGTCTAATCAGATTATATCTTAATTAACAGTAATGTATGAAAATCAAAGCATGTCAATAGGTTCTGCGCAAGTTTCTTAGTAATTCCCAAGTGTCTAATAAACTAATAAATATTTAAGTCATATGCCTGTAATAACTAAGCATTGTTATTACAACTAAAGTTATATCACTTTAGAGCCTTGTCTCATTGATTAACCATGGTTCATCAAAAATGTTTTAACTTAATTGAAAACTGATTTCTCCAGGCTAAATAATTAGTTTCTGCGCAAACGTCTAAGCAATTCCCAAATGACAAAAAAAGGTAATATATTAAAGGTTGCTACATACATACATACACAGAATTAGAAATAAAGAGCAGATAACTCAAAACAACATCTGTAATAACACATGCATGTTATTTTTCTGTAATAACCCATACAGGTTAGGTACTTGACTGTGTAAAATGCACCTATAAATGGACCTATATATTTCTTCAAGTCTATACTGCTTAATCAATTGAAATAGGTTTCAAGAAATCCTTGATATTAACAACATCAGGCATGTCAGGAGTGAACCTCCTTAAGTTCGAAAATATTCAATTTTACATGTACGTATCAATTGTAATGTAGATATACTTACTTTACTGACAAGTTCATTTCTGACCAGATAAAGTACTAGATTTCGACCTATAAAACCAGTTCCTGGAAAAACAAGAAAACAAGGTATAGTTGTTTAACAATTATTGATACATTTCTTTTGGAATGTTTTGAGATGATGAAAAGGTTTGTCACATAAAATGTTTTTTAACTGGCATATAATACTATTTTTACAGTGTGTCAATAATACATGTACAATGTATTGCATTTGTACATCATTTCTCTTTTTTCTTGTTGAAACTACTGTACCACGAGTTTGTACAAATACATTTGTATTTATTTATTTGACATGTTTAAGGCAACATTACTCATGTTAATTCCTTTAGTAATAAAAATTTATTATGTGTGATTTTGGGGTACTTTTTTGATGTGTTATAATGATTACATATAGCTTTTTTGTAATCACATTTCTGGATCCTGAGGGGTTTAAACACCCTTTTCTGGAAACTTTTAAAATTTTGTGCAGAATTCTACCAAAAATTTATAAAAAATATTAATATGGACCCCCCCCCCTGCATTTTCTGTAACCCTTTTGAACCATCTTTCTTTGAAGGTTGGATCTGCAAATAAAATACAGTAAAATTCTCAAAATGACAAACTTTCAGTTAACGTATAAAAATACTTGTCAGAACCCAATTTTTTTTCAAATCCTACTTATTTTAAATATTTTCCAACTTAAATAGGAGGACCCAGTCACCCATGCCCCCTGGATCCGCCACTGACAACAAAAAGATCTAGATTCAAAAGCCTGGTCAATGTTTTACAATGCCCTAGTTTTTTAGATTAGTCCTGTTAAATTGTTTGATTTATTTTCCCTTTGTCCATATATCACTAGTGTCAACATGTTAATACATAGTGACAGTACAGACTGTAAGGTATTTTAATATCATGCCGTTTCCACATTTGTCTGCTCCACGGGACTTTGTTTTATTATCCTTTAACCTTTATTCATATTTTAAAACTGTATGACCCAATTATACTTATTTCATATCTGTCTTGTACATAAACATCTACATTCCATAACCTTTTTTACTATGGTTATATAATGTGACATTTTTTTATTCAGTTAGGAAATAATAAAATAATGAATAGATTCTTATCCATTTTTTTTTCAAAAATTTTGGGAGGACGGGACAATTTCATTTCATATTTCTTAAAAAAATTTGCAAAACATGCTGTTTTCCCGAATTAAAAAATACATTTTTTTGAGGTGGGTGAAAAAAAATCAGGGGGTGCCGGTGGGGCGGGGAGAGATGAGAATCAAGGATTTTTTTATTATCATCATTATTGCCTTATTTCAACAATACATTTATATATAATTACTACACAACTATTTTTGTTTCATATATATAACTGATAAATAATTATTGAGGAGTTTTTTTTTTTTAAATTGTGGATTAAGGATGAAACTTTTGACATGTTTGATACTTAAAAATACTGGGGAGTAAATGTAACATTAGCATATGAGCAATCATTTAAATTAGATCTGCCAGTTGTTCCTTAAAGTCACTGCATGGAAGATCTAACAACATCCCATTTTACTTTCATTTCTATGACCTTCACAATCAACCAATCAGAAGCCAGTCTTCATGATTTTGAAAACATTAAGCCCAGGATTTATAGAGAATTATCAACACAACAAGTGTGGATAGTATTGCAAGGCAATACAGAAGTCCCCTACCGGTGGAATAATTCTCTGCTATACCAGGAAAAAAAGTAAAATAAACAAGAGGCTCTCAAGAGCCTGTATCCCTCACCTGGGTCCTGCAGCACTATAATTCCCAATTGATGGTCAATCTTTGGTGGTGTATGTACATAAAAATCAGAATTTTTTTATAAAATTTAATTAAAATTGTTCAAGCAATTTCAGAGAAGATTTTTGAATGCAGTTTCCAAACTTAAGGGGCCTATGTTAATCTACGTTCCCTGCTGGCAGCTATTTAACATAAAACTTTGAAGAGGGTCACATAAGGACTATCATATCAAAATTCTACTGAAATTGTTCAAGCAGTTTCAGAGGAGAAAATCTTTTTATGCATTTCCCACTGGGTCCAATGTTAAACAAAGTTTTGCTACTGGCGGCCATGTCGGAAGTCTGAGCAGAACCAAAGTAACAAGCTTGGTCAAAATCTCACAAGTTTCATTTATGCAATGTTTAAATTGAATCCATTCAATGGTTTCCATGATATCTTTGTATGCATTTATATTTCCCCTTAGGGTCCAATTCATTGCTGGTAGCCATGTTGGATGATGGATCAGAACTGAAGTAACGTCAACACTTGGTCAGCTTCTCATAAGCAAAGTTTGGATTAAGTCACTGAGAAGATCTTTTGTAAAATTAAGTTCACAGCTGGTGACACTTGGTCAGCACCTGACAAGCATCATTCATGTCATGGTTGATTTAAATCCATTCCGCAGTTCTCTAGAAGATCTTTGTGTGCATTTCCCATAGGGTCCAATGCTGTCGGTCATGTAAGATGACAGATTGGCACCAAAGTAATAAGACTTGGTCAGCACCTCATAAACATCATTCATGCCAAAGTTGGTTCAAATCCATTCAGTGGTTCTAAAGTAGAAGTTCTTTGTATGCATTTTCCCATAGGGTCCAATGTAAAAATTAAGATCCCCGCTGGCGGCCATGTTGGATGATGAATCCGCACAAAGTAACAACACTTTGTCAGCACCTCATGAGCATTATTTATGCCAAGTTTGGTTCAAATCCATTCAGTAGTTCTCAAGAAAAAGTTCTTTGTATGAATTTTCCCATTAGGTCAAATGGTAAACTAATGTCCCCGCTGGCGGCCATCTTGGAAGCGGTCAGAAAACTTGTATGTGTTCAATAAAATATAGTCCTTAACATGCTGAACATTTTTGCAATCTAAACTTGACCTCTATCTCAAAGTGATTTGAAATATAGGACAAAAAGTAAAAAATCAGGAAAAAGTTGACCAATAAAGGGCCACAACTCAAATATAGGTACTTGGATTTTCTTCAAAATATCCATGTGGGTAGATCTTAAAATGCTGAATATTTTTGCTATTAACCTCTTTCTGTTATAGTTGTTTTAATAAAAAATAAACAAGATGCGTTTTGTGAAACACTTATGCCCCCCAAGCAGAAGTAAAGAAGAAACATTTAGCAATGTCCTTCTGACAAAATAATTTGTAGAAATAAATTCTGGTATCAACTGAAAAGTTTAATAAAATCAAATGATGATTGCAATTGGATGCAAACACAGAAGTCACCCAAATGAACCCCTCTAATCATTATCCAAGCATTATTAAGAAAACAATTTTCAACCCCCCTTTTTTGGAACATTTATAGTCAACTCATTGTGTTCTGTCTATCAGTGTTATCAGTACTTTGATAACACACGAAATCATCAATACTGGTTCCCCAAAAGTGGAGGAATACACAGAAGAGAAGAAATGAAATAATAGATATTTTTAGTACATTGTAACATCCCTCATCATTAGCTAGGCTATGGAATAGCCTAGCTATATAGATAGTTCTTGGGGGAAAGTGAGGAGTACGCTTGCGCAGTGAGGAGAATGCATGCATAGAAGACTATTGACCAATAGGAATTTCAGATTCTCGAACATCAAAATGGCATCCAGTTTCGTCCTGATAAAACGGGGCGGGGTTTAATTTTTCTGTTTCCTTGTGGAAGTTGAAAAGTATTATAAACATTTACTAAAGGTGGTACTGGGAACAGGTTTGAAGAGGATGATGGGATTGGTATTGCAATATCACTTAGCCAGATTTATAAATATAGATATGATAAAAAAAATAAGAACAGTAATGTATAAATTTAAAACCAGAAGTTAATAAATAAAGATGAGGTATTCTGCAATAATCAATAATATACGAATACTGTAAAAAGACTTTTCAATTGTGTTTAACAAAGTGTGATTGTAGTTTGTAGAGATGCTTAGGCCCGGGTACTCAGGCAATGGAGAACGAGAGGTGGAAAGAAAAAGGATTGCGTTTTTTGCGGAAGAATAAAGAGCTACCCTAGGAGAACGCAAAAACAAAAACAAAAGCATGAAACTACTTTGAATTGCTGTTGGCAAAAAATTAGAGGTTTGATCGAATCGATGACTGTTTTATCACATGTGCATTGATTTGAGTATACAAATTCTCTTATCCGGACATCCGGGCACTTTACTTGCGGAGGAGGTGAAAAAGTCCACATTTCGCTATATGTCTAAGTAACTTCAACTTTAATTTTTTCATTCATATTTCAAGATATTTAAATGAAACTCGGAATATGCATTTGGAACATCAATATAAACATCATATCCTATTTTCAAGATCATACTTATTATAACACCGAATATATTGCAATTTAAGATATCGTTTTTTATATAGATTATAACTGTAAACATCGATCGCGTCACCGCCTATATTGGGGGTGTAAGATTACATCGACTGATCGGATTGGTCAATTCAGCTTTGTGATGTCACGCCGGATAAGAGAATACATCATGAGCAACCACACCCTTGTCAATCAAACATGTAATTTGCTATCCAAGGCTATTCCATAGCCTAGCGTATCGTTTTTATTTCATAAAAACCATTATCCGATTTATATCATCCACTTATGTTTATAAAGTCCCCTCGTGTTTTCTAGTTGAAATATATATAATACATATGTAAATACCTGTAAAATGAAAGTGAATAAATGAAGAAAATATGCTGAATGATTTAAAAAATCTTTTTAAGAAAAAAAATTCTATGGATATCAAGAAACATTTCACATAAATAAGTTTAATTTCTATATATATATATAAAATAAAACAAAATATAATTTCATTTTTCTGGTGAAATTTTACCGGACAGTCACATGCAAAGGTTAAGGTCACGAGGTCAAATATTCTGGTACCAACTGAAAGGTCTCTCCACAAGGAATACACATGCAAACTATGAAAGCCCTATCAATTACTATTCAAAAGATATGCTCAATGTTAAAGTTTTTATGCAGTTGTTCACAGGCCAAGGTCAAGGTCACAAGGTCATTTATTCTGGTACCAATTAAAAGGTCTTGCCACACAGAATACATATGCAAAATATGAGAGCCCTATCACTTACCATTCCAAAGATATGCTCGATGTTAAAGTTTTTATGCAGTTGTTCACAGGCCAAGGTCAAGGTCACAAGGTCAACTATTCTGATACCAATTAAAAGGTCTTGCCACAAGGAATACACATGCAAAATATGAGAGCCCTATCACTTACCATTCAAAAGATATACCCAATGTTAAAGTTTTTTGCGGACAAACAGATAAACAAACAGACCAAAAACTATATGCCCCCTGAATCTTCGATTCACGGGGGCATAAAAACATCCAAATTTAGAAAATATTACGGAAAAAGGGCAATAACTCTTAGACGGGTCACCAGATTTTCTTCAAAATTTCAGCATGGGTAGATCTTCTCATGCTGATCATTTTGACCCCCCATGTCAGACTTTTGATATCTGTAACGGTTTTGGAGTTATTTGCCAAAAACTGTAATTTACCCCTATGTTCTATTTTTAGTAATGGCAGCCATGTTGTTTGACCTAAGACAAACAAGGGTCGACCCTAATAGATGTCTCGCCCGTCCCTGCTTGTTGCTAAAACAGTCATGCACTACTCAAGAGCAACCTACAAGCCAAATATTATTACCATTCCACTTACAGTAATTAAGAAACTATTCTAATCAGAAACACTCAACTTTGTTCACTAGACCATGAAATTGAGGTCAAGGTCAAAAGCCATATGGCAGACGGACATGTACTAACCAAGAC
>MJUU01021625.1:8631-22748 GCA_002080025.1 Modiolus philippinarum
CTTATAGACATTGAATGATACGATGGGGACAGGTTTGTTCAAATTAAGAATAAATACCAAAACACTAATATAAATGAACCATTTAACCAATGAAAAGATGTAGAATGGGAGAACGGGAATAGTGTAATTCCGATATTCGGGTCCTTCTCTCACCGTATATAGTGAATCCCACTATTGGTTACACAGAGAAGTCTGTTGGCCCGATTATGGGAAAAAACATGGGGAACTATCTGACGTAGTGAATGGTTTCGTGTGCGGACAAACAAGAATAGTTACTCAATCGCCAGACAGTAAAAAAAAGGAGTACCGACAACTTGATCAAGACCAAGACCTTTTCCTGAACGCTATCACGGGAAACAAGAATAGGATGGGAATCTGCTTTGCAGTGTTCAACCTTCAGAGCGACTACCGAAACTCAGTCAAATATAACTAACTATATTCAAAAACTACATTAAACTTATTTTATATAATTTCTATAATGTATTCATACTTTACAATATACACCTGACCTGTATATAAAACCCATTATACAACGATTTCAGGAAGACTTTATTTTTGTTTCTCGGTTTATGTGTTTTAATTTACAAATACATTAATGGGACAGAACGACAAGAATTTACATGCACTAACCAGCTTATAAATCTATACAAACTGAGGTGTTAGCGATGACACATCTACGTAACGTGAATGAAAGTGGAAGTATTACAACGACCAACTGGAAATACATAGTTGATGTGTCGGGATATTTCTATGTCGAACCTACTTTAAAAATCCTAATTTATGAACCTATTGTATTCCTAATGGGGCATGGCAGGCTTGGCTGTATAATCTGATTTATTTCAGCAAGAAGTTTAAATATTTCAAAAATAAATAAAAAAGTACTTTTATACTACAAAAATATATGATTTAACTCAGAGTAACGAGCTTAACCTGGCAGTAAATACCTCCCAGAAATGTTAAACCCGATATCTGATATCGTATTAATTTATCCTTTAAACCCACTAAAATACAGAAGGCATCGAAACCCGAATGTACTGTCTGTAAAGACAAAAATCCTATAAACCGAGTACGCGAACAGATACTCCGAGTAAGTGAACCCTAAAGGATTATTGAATAGAATTTAGTTTATTTGACATCATAAAATCATTATGATAGTGTCAAATAAAAATAACCAAAAAATAAGTAAAATCTACTTTAAAATTTCTTAGAGTATTATATAATCCATGTTGCCAAACTGACCTAGTAAAATTACGTAGTCTCCCGAATAAATAATGTATAGCGTGACCTGACAAAAGAGCCCGGCGCTAGAATATATACCCCGGAAAATCTTAAGGGGAACTGTCGGTAACGCCTAATTTCGCCCGGCAAGATCCCAACCCCTAACGTAAATCCCGGCAGCTTTGTAAAAATAAAGAATAATTTTATATATCTAACATAAATGCTGTGTAAAAACGCGTTACATTAAAGAATAATCAACGATAATCAATCTTAAAGAATTGACACACTTTCATACATAAAAACACACAAACACTTCTGTATTCCTATGTTCAAATTGTACCGCTAAAATACTTCCGTAAATGCAAAGCATTGTGGAATACATTCCTAAAAGTAGTGAACGATGGTAAAAATCTACCGCTCGGTTGAACACTGAGTTAAACTAATCTTTATCACGTCTTGAGACTTTAATTAAGATGATGATTTAAAATTTTAATACCACATCACAGTAAAAATACACTGCTTCAGAGCCGTATTAAAATGATAAACGGCGTGTAAAACAAAAGTTGATAGTTCTCAGGTCAGGAGTGATATACTACATTTACTCCCTCTTAAGTTTCTGCTATTAGATTATATCTTTGAATAAAATAGAAATACTTTTTTTACAAATAAACTTTAAAAGCGTTAACAATAAACTTTGAAACTCCAACAATTAAGGTGTCTCAGTGGTATTATTCCGCCATTTTTGTCTAATAATTGTTCATTTAGGTTTCCTTTATTGAGAAATTTAACAAAATATTTATTTAAAATGAAAAGAAAGTTCAAATGTATTTAAAATTTATATTCCTAATCATTTTTATAACATTTTCGTTACATAAACATGAGCTAAAATACATAAGCTTTAAATTTGTTGCTGGATTTACAGAACACAGAAATTATTCAAGGGAGATAATTTAATGAAATATTTTAACAAAGATATCACTAGAGAAATTAACATTTTGCAATTTTTCTCTCTTATTTGAACGGTGACCCCTAATTTTTATTTTTTATATGTAATCTACATAATGATAATTTAACCAATGCAAAGTATGAAAAAAATCTATAATAGATTTTTCAAACTATCCCCTCATATGATCATTTTCCCTATCATTTCTATGTAAAATCCTGAAATTTTCAATTTCAGATTCTGCGCTGAAATGCACGGTGACCCCCAAATTTTATTTTACATTTTGAACAATAATACAATTATGTTTCTACACATAAAATTTTACAAAATTCTATAATAGGAAATTATTACCCTGCAGACACCTTAACAATATTTATAATAAATACTTAAAAAAAGAAATCACACAACACCAAGAAAAATCATTTACTCTTTATGTTTGACTAAAACAACACCTTTTCAATACGATGAATGCCCTTTTTTTAGTTGACCAGAAGTTATGAATATGATTGTGAAACTTCTAACTAAAATGATTTTCTTGTTCAAAAATATGAGCGTATATATACTCAATAACACAATAGCACAGATTAATAGAGTCCAAAATCGGTATAAGGTCCAGCACGGATGATCACAGGAATAAAAGTCCAGATGGTGAATCAGATGTAACGGGAGCGATTCGCACTGATGAATTCCAAATAACGTCCAAAATATGAATATAAATTTCAAAAGAATATGTGAACGGAAAGTCCAAAATCGAAAAATGAAAATTTCAAAGTCTTAAGTCTTCCGGGTCTTCTTCAGTGGGGATTCCGAGCGACGTTGCACTACGGAACGCTTCTTTACGAAATCTGGGGTTTTGGTTCTGGTGAAAACGGGTCTAGATCTCTGGCTGAATGGGATTCTTCCTTCTGGTGGAGATGAAGAAGACTGATTCTGACGACGGATTGCGACCTCTACCCTTTCAACGGTCATTCTTACTTCTTAGGGTTTTCAATATGTGTTCATGAAGCGCAATCTGTTTCTCCATCAGTGAATTTTTCTTGGAAACTGCCTGAGCTAACTCTCCGAGGCTGTCGGACGGCCTGGTGAGGGATTCCGTCTCAGTTGGAAGCAACTGTTCTAGAATGTCCTCAACCTCTTCTCCAGACCCCGGTGGAGAAAGAGCCAACTCAGGCAACTTTGGTCGCGGCACATTACACGGAGGTGAACGGAGAGGCTCTGGAAGGACACATAATGGATCATTCAATGTATGCTGTAGATCAGATTCAGACAGTGTTGTTAAAATGGCTGTTTCCAATAGATCGACTGGTGGGTCATCACAGGTGATTGATACTGAATATGTTGTTTTTTAATATGAAATGACAGATGAAGAGATTGCAGTACTTTGGAGAAGAGCTGAGGAGGAAGACTGAATAATGACGGCAGAAGGCTGCATATCAGAAGAAGACTGGACTGCATCTGATGACGGAGCATTGGATGTGGCAGGGATGACTCGCTTTCTGGAGGACCAAAATACCCGGGATGCTGCCTGGGAGAGTTGTTCTGCATCACGGTTCTTGTCAAAGATCCAGGGGTTGTCTGTATTCACAATCAAGCGACTCTCTTCATCTACTTCTTCAATTATCTTATTCTTTATCTCTTGATGTTTTACATAAAACAAATGGTGATTACGGAGGTCTTCATTCTTAGCTTTAAATCCACATAGTTTTCAATAAAATTGATGTCTTTCCAGTTGAACATGCGTCTTTCCAAAATGGTCTTTTAGTTTCCTAAGTTCTCCCTTATAGAAACATAAGGTGCAGCAATATCCTCTGCCTCTGTATATTGTTGACATTCTGGAAATATAAAATACAGACGGTGAATGGGGTGGACTTGACAAGTGCCAGTTCCCTTAGTGCTCTGAAAGGTTGACTGGTGTTTTACAATATATTAAGTGTATACAATTTACAATTTAATAAAACTAGTGTTTGCTCCTGCTGTAGTTGTTGACTGCTCTTTTGGCTCATTTTGGACATACATCCCCTTGGTATGGTTTCAGCTTGTTGTGGTAAAGAACTTTGATAGGGCCATCTTCACTTAGCTGAACAGTATATAAAAGGTCACTGTGCTTTTTCAAGATGGTACATTGGCCACTGTAGATGGGTTGTAGTTTTGTACATATGCCCTCTTTCCTTTGCTCGTGCAGATACCAGACAGCATCTCCAACTTGGTAGGTGTTTGAACGGACTCTGGCGTCATAGACGTATTTTCGTCTCCGGGAAGTCACTAGCAGGTATTTTCTACAAACTTCGTGGGCTGAGCCCAGTCGTTCCCTTAACTTAGTCACCGGGAGATAGACCTTCTTTGGGTCTTGTACAAAACTGTAGCTCAGATGGACTTCTGACCTCTCTTCCTAGCAACAACATGTTGGTCGTGAGATAGGTGGATTCATTCTCACTTGAGCGATAAGCAGCTGTTAAGCATCCTATCAATAAGTCCCAGTCTGTTTATTGTCCTTTTAGGTAAGCTCAAATCATTTGTAATAGGGTTCGATGGCCTCTTTAAACTACACCATTACCTTTGGGATTTCTAATACTGGTTCGAGTCTTCCTGATTTCCATCAATTGATTTCCATCATTTTTCAGCCTTATTAAGTGTTCGGCTTCCATGTGAGATTACTTTCTCTTTGCCGTCTTGCATCTGGCTAAGGACAGCGCCGATACTGGCATCGCATGCATCTTTGTCAAGGATGTAATCCCCTTCGTCTCGTGGATAGGACATGGCTGGTGCGCTGATGAGAGCAGCTTTCAATTTCTTAAAGGCTGATTGGCATTCATTGGTCCATATGATGTCTATGCCTTTCTTGGTTAAATTTATTATGGGCTTAGCAATTTCTGCAAATCCCTTGATGAAACGGTGATAATAGCTGGCGAACTTGAGAGGGGGTTTTCGGGGGGGTCCATTCTTTAACCTTCAATATGTTGTCTGGATTTGGCTTTATTCCTTGGGCTGATATAACATGGCCTAGGAAAGTCACTTCGGTTTGTAGGGGGTTACACTTATTGGGACTGAGCTTGAAGCCTGCATCTTGGATACGTCGGAACACACTTCTGAGTTTGTCCATGTGCTCTTCAATGTTAGTCCCAAAAACTATCACATCGTCAATGTATATCAGGCATATTTGCCACTGTAGCCCTAGGAGTGCTAACTCCATGACTCTTTGAAAGGTACTTTGTGAATTTTGTGAATATTTCATCCCAAAAGGCATCTTTATGCATTCATATAATCCATACTTGGTGACGAAAGCGGTTTTAGGGATATCTGATTCCTTAACCGGAATTTGGTGATATCCAGAATTCATATCGACAGTGCTGAACAAAGTTGAACCTGACACAGCGTCGAGAGAATCTTGTACTCGGGGCAAGGGGAATGCATCATTTACTGTAACTTCGTTGCGTTGACCGTAATCTACACAATTAAACTTGCCCAAGGGAATGAAGACTTCCGAATGACTCCTTGTTTTTCCATTTTCAAAATGCATTCTCTTTCTTCATCGGCAAGCGCTAAAAGTACACGTCTTGGTTGCTGTTAAATTGGACCGGCGTTCCCTGTATTTATAGCGTGTTACATTAACGTCGTTGACCCTTAGTCATATTCATCTTTGGAGACTAACTCTTGGAATTCAACCAGTAGTTTACTGACCTCAATTGCTTCGTTTAAGGTAGTTGGGGTGTCTAAAACTGAGCATCTTTTTTGCGCATCTAAGCAAAAATTCAATAATTCAATGAGAATTTTGTCTAAATGATTATGTATGTCTTCAATAGAATAATTCAAATGAAAATGAACAATAAGTATGAAGTTTGTTCCAATAATATCACATATTTGCCAAAAACTCAAAAAGTTTTATCAAAGGCCTGAAAGGGAGATAATTTTATATTGAAACACCACGGATAAGGTCAAATTTTCTAAGTTTGTTTAAAACAAATTAGGTAGTTGATCCAGATTCTTTTTTGAAATTGTCAAAAGCGTTTTAAGAAAACACATTGATTATCATTTTTCTAAAAAAAATTATTTTGGGGTCCCAAATTACGTTAGTTGAGTTATCTCCCCTATCCTAAAAAACTAACAAATTCTTCAGGTTTCGTGAAATAACTTTTTCAAAAGGCCCGTGACATATCCTTTTTAAGTTCTATATTGTACCAATAAATATACAAAGTTTGGAAAAAATTGTATGTCTGCTTATATAAAAAATATGCCCTTGAATTGTGTTATAAGGCTATTTCCTATATAATTTTATTGTAAATATAAGGCAAAAACACCAAATTTGACCAATCTTTAGAGCTTTGTATCTTTTTGGACGTGACCCCCAATTTTTGTTGCATATTTTTATAGCATATTGCTCAAAGTTTCATTGTACAAATTTTTAAAAAGTTCTTATGTCAGAAACAAAGACACCCCAACTACCTTAAAGGCCGGTCCTCTACGGTGTTTTTAAATAAGTCTTTCAAATAGTCTGGAACATTATTGTTTGTTTCGTCCTTACTTTGGATATTAGGTTTCGGGTAGGGTCTTTCTGTAGCGCAGTCTTTGATAACATCTTGACATCCAGCAATGAATTCCGCTTAAACCGGTGCTAGGGGCCGTCTTGAACTTGCTATGAGGTATGAGCATAGCTCATTGTTGAAGGCCTCATGGTGACTTCAAGATGAAGAACAACAATAAAAGCGTTGTTCCATTGCTTGTTTTTCTCACGTATTTGTGGAGATTTTGTCTCATTTGCTTTTACTCCATATCCCTTCATTGCTTATTGTAGCTGATCTCATTTCAAATGGTACTCTGCGCCCTGCATGGACGTTCATTATCGGCGGATAAGACTTTTATACAGGATTTTCATACAGACTAGCTGTTCCAATAATTGAGTTTTGGTGAAGCAATACATCATGTCTCTGTGGATTCATAACTCAAACTTTTCCGGTGATATTTTCTTTCATATCTACCAGACTGGCAGCCATAATTAAGGGATCATCCTTCTACAACAGGTTGCATAGTCTCTTTCAGAAAATCAGCAATCGGGAGCAACTCATTGATATCAGATCTCTCAACGTACACATCTAAGATCATTTCGCTGAGACCCGGGACATTAACCGTGTCCGCTACGGAAACTTTTCTTACTTCTTAACATCTTCAATCACGGTACAAGGAATGGCCTCGCCATCCCATATCAGGACTTCTTCTGTTAGTTTGACATCCGCAGGACCACCCTAATTATTTAACAAAATGTCCAAGCCTAACAGGGCGTCGTCAATTTCGACGACAAATACACAATGCTTAATTTTCGTGTTCCCAAACTGCATCCAAAACTCAGCCTTCCTTTATCTTAAAGGGTCAACATTAGCTTCTCCTAGGGTTGAAGTTTTCACCAAATTCGGTCTTATATTCTCTGGTATCTTTGAGCACACTCTATTGGATATAAATGTCCTAGAGGCGCCAGTGTCAATTGTAAATACTACTGGGACGTCACAGATTGTCCCTGATATGTAAACTCAATCCCTTTTGGCGGAAGGTCTACTACTTCTTATTCCTGTATTATCTGCCAAAGTGTGTTGCACGTCTGAATCGTTTAACAGGTCAGCTCTATTTTCATTACTTACTAACGGGCAACAGTTATCTTTCTCGGTATCAGTAAGTGGAACTGATATACTATAATTTCCATCTAATGCATCAAAGAAGATATCTTTCATGCTCTCGTCATTAAGAGGTAGGGTGTCAACGGTACTTTCCGTATTTCGGTTGCACTTCAGAGGTTCAACTTCCGGTCCAGCCAAAACATATAAATTATTCACATTCTCTACATCTGTACAGCAAGCGTTGTTTATAGTGTTAATGCAAATGCCTTTTCGTGACATATCTAAACGTTTGGTCTCTTCCTGGCCCGTGAATGGACCCCATCTAGTTTAAATGATTTACAAGCATCGGCTTGTACTCAGCGGCCGTGGCGTTAAACCTTGTTTCGTGGACTTGGTCATTCAACGGCTTGTTTAAAATTTAAGATGATGGCATATAACTTGACGGCCGTTTTCTTGGGGGGCAGTGCACTCTCTGGCGTAATGCCCTGCTTGGCCACATTTGAACCATGTCCCTGGTCTCTTGACGTTGTTATTGGTTTTTTTGGTCCTACATTATGGTGACTGATATTTACCGTTATTGACAACTTGTCTTTTCTGCTCTGGGAAATGATTTTTCTTCTCATCAAACATCTTGTTGAACAACTTTTGTAGTTGGTCCAGCTTAACAAATGAATCTTGACTCGTTGGTTTGGATTTTTCTGTTGTTGACATTTCTGCTTGGCCCTGAATTGCCAGCTTGGGTATTTCTAGTTACTTGTGTCATTGGTTTTAACGTATTCGAGTCGTCCTGACTTGGGTCTTTGATCGTTCTGGTATACCGTTATACCTCTTGTACAGCTTCTTCTATTGTATCTGGGTCCTTGTTAAGTTCAATGTGAATCCTTGCCTTGTAGTCATACAGGCCTTAAAAAACCTTTGCAGTAAATCTTCCTGCCTGGTTCTGTTATCTCTGCCGCTGTACGCCTTGTCGCACATTCGTTTTAGATCGGCAGCGTATTTCTGCGGGGATTCACCAGGGTTCTGTTTTCTTCTGTTAAATTGTAGTCTGTACATTCTTGGATTCTCCATTACTCCAAAACGGTCACTCATTTCAGCTATTAATTTGATATAATTTCTTGCTGTTTTGGTAGGTAGCTGATCGAAGACGAAATCTCCTGCCTCGCCTTGCAACCTTGGCAAAATTTCTTTTAACTATTCATCTTCAGTCCAATTTTTGAGGCGAGCGACGGCCTCGAAACTGTGGTACCAGTCCCTGTTGGAAACTTATATCTTCGCTGACTGAATATTTTCTCTTAGGAAATATGTCTCCACTCACGTCGTCTTCGTCGCTACTTAGGCAACAGTTGTCTGAAGAGCTGTCACTATCCGATGACACGGATCTTGCATATGACATTTTCTTTCTAGGTCTACTTTGTCTGGACATGCCACTGGTACTTTTTCTCTTACAAATTTACTCTTTGATCAGTCATGCCAGAAATATTCGTAATTTAAAATCTTGATTTATGATTATGACTTTCCATATTACTGTAAACCGGGAAATTTTCGCGGCAGTTTTATTTTCGCGATTTTCGCGTTTGGAATGGAAGAGCGAGAATAAAACGGCGTGAATATGCTTGTCTCCTATTGAAGTCAAAAGTCAATAATTTGGCAGCGCGAATTTAAAACTGCGCGAACTAAAATTCTGTCAATTTACCGCAAAATAAAGACGGCGCGAAAATTTCCCGGTTTACAGTATTTGATTATAATGCTGCTGATGAGAGGTTACTCCTTGACACACGTGTACAGCATAACGAAATTTACTGTTTTTATGCAACTTCGGTATTTTTTTGCATTTTGAACCATTGGGCAGATGTATTTCCGTGTATTGCACTCGGTAGATGTCCTTGTTACTGGATTTTGCTTCCTATTTCGATATATTTGGCAAGGAGTACTTCTTTTGGAATTCCTTTTGGATTATGGCTTTCCATATTATTTGATTTTAATGCTAATGATGAGAGGTTAACCCTTGAAGCATAACGAAATTAACTGTTTTTATGGAACTTCGGTGTTTTTTGTATTTTTATCTTAGTTTCCACATGTCAGGACATTGTCTAATTATATTTGACGTTTTTTACCTTGTAAGAGGCATATTGTCTCTTCAGCAATGAAAGCTTTCTTCAAGTGCCTGGTTTTCACCATGTATTTGTAGAGACTTTGTCGCAAGTGCCTTTCATTGTTTATATGAGAGCGTAGTAAAGAGCAACAACAATAACTGAAGAGTCAGCAGTACTACATATTAGGGATTATGCTGGTTGAAAGAAGCTTGGACTTGTCAACTTAGTTTATGATCTTGTTAAAAAAACATATTCTTTCTCATTTTTCCCACTATATTCATGATACGAAAAGTTTACAAACTGAGAACAGTACCCTTAAAGTATTTATTAATTGGTACCCTATAACTAGTCTACAGCTGGTCATTTTATGACTATATTGCCAATTGTTATTTCATGGATCACTAAACCGATAATGCTGCAAGACATTTATTACATTAATTATTACTGCTAGACGTGTACATAAATATAGGCCAATGTTTGTCAATTTAATAAAGTCTAGGAAACGACATCTCTGTCAATATTATATGTTTCGGAACAAGTCAGGACTCTTCTGTTATGTAATATTTATGCTTTATTCGCAAACATAAAGATGATTTTCATAAAGCACAAGTATAATAGAGTCAAAGAGGAAAATAAGTGCAAATCATAATAATATTCTCTCTTGCAAGTTTTTTTGGCTCAATTTAATTAGTCTTGAACAAAAACACGCGCTTCAATTCAAATTTCTCGATCGACAATGATGGAAAATTGACGGAAAAACAACTTCTAAAATTGAAGCTACAATAGTTCTGGTTTTTGTCATTCAAAAGCTTTTATCCCTTTATTCCTGGTAAAATTCAGACATTTTGGAGATCATACAATTTAATACAAAATTTCTAAAAAGGGTCTGAAACTACCAAAAATTGAGTTACAAATTGCATTTTATATCAAAAATATTGTAACATTTCAAGAGATCTTTTTCACGGATATACTGGACGAGTAGGTTAGTGGTGCATTCGGGGAAAACATACCACCTTCACATTCTTGGACTAACTGGCAAAAAAGTACCGTCATTCAAAAGTGCCAATTACAGTAACAATAAATAAAAACATATCAGGAAACACCTCTTATGGCCGAAAAACATAGCAACATGCCACAAAAAACCAAGAAATTGCACAAGACAAAACACAACACGATAAAAAACAAAAGAAACGTAAACAACAATAGTAACTCGGGACCGGCGATAGCAAAAGCCAGCTGTAGGGTTAAACCGGTTTATTGGTACCCAAACCTCCCCTTTCTCTGTCCCGTTTCCCTATAGAATAATAAACATAAGAATAAAAACCTAAAGAGGCAGACTACTGACTCCATGACCACAATCTTGATAAGGAAAAAAGGGACAAAACGTAATTTTAAAAGATGGGTCAAAGAGTGCTCGCCGCTGAACTGCCGGCTAGCTCAAAGAGCCTTATCTGCTGGTAAAACACTGTCGCACTAAGGAAGAAAAATCAAACTCAAAACTCCCAGATGGGTTTGGAAGAATCAAGTACATTTAAATAAATGAAAAAAATACCGTAGTTACTGTAAATGTTGTTTCCGAATATATCCATGGACAACACATGTCTCTTAAGAGCAGATAAAATCAAAATATTTCTCAGACCATAAACCGAAATACGTGTAAAAACTGATAGAGAAAAACAACGACTATATTTAAGGGGTAGCCCAGAGGTAGGAGGAGATAACTCAGTTTTTCGCCTTTTCATTACTTACACAAACAAATAGAATCGTTACAAAGATGTGATCAATATTTAAGAATTGTAAATTTTTTTCAACACAGCAAATAAATATTCATTTTGTCATGAAAACAAATACCCGACATCCAGTTATTTATAATGAGTGCATTTGATACTACATTTTTTCAATGCTGTCCAAAGGTAATGAAAATATGTGAAGGTCAGATTTTTTCCAAGGGAGGTAATTTATAGCACTGATTCAGCAATTCTATTGATTTTTACCCACTTTATTCTAAATACTAAGGGAAAAAATGGGACGGTAGAATTTTCTTAAATTTTAAGATATCTTACTGGATTTCTTTCTATTCTCAGTTTTTTGTGAAAATGAAACGACAGAATGTTTAAAAAGAAGTGTTTAATAGTGATGAAAACATTTCAACGTATACTTTTCAGAGCAACCATGTAATTCAGTTCAAACTATTTAAATTTATTATCATTATCCCGAGTTCCTATCGTTATCTATGTTTGTCTTTTGTCATTTTATTGTTTTTCTTGTGCAGTTCCCTGGTTGATTGTGACATGTGATATTCGGCCATTGTAAGTGTTTCCTGTATCTTCTCTTCATTAATTACTTTCACACATGTCTAAACTACAGAACTTTGCATTTGAAATAACTAAAATCAAATACAAATTTAAGAAAATATAATTTTATGCAAGAGGGATATATTCCTTAGTTTTAATTTAATTTGTTATATGTTATTTTTAATTATATTTTTCAGATTCAGATGAGTCATGGGTCGATGTTGTTAGTCAATGAATTGATTACACTCTTGGACTTTGATTTAATAGACATTTATAGAGGTTCTTAATAATCAGATTTATATAAACCTGTCTCAGGTCGGATTAATATTGAATGATATATAATTACCATACATGTTTTGAATCTGAAAACTTCAAAGCATGCCGATATAAAGATAGCACAATGTGAAAAGGAAACAAAAAGCAAATGATTATAATAATATTAATTAATAGCAAAACCCTATACAAAATTGACTATTATTGGAATTACAACATTAACAAAGAATCACCGAGAATTCCCGATCTCATACAAACATCTGTTGAATTACTGAGTTACTTGTTGGTTTTGTAACATTCTATTGAAAAAAAGTGTACACTTATTTGTTGGAACGAAGCACAGTACTATCTGTGTTGGAACGAAGCATTGCGCAGTACTATCTGTGTTGGAACAAAGCATTGCACAGTACTTTCTGCCTATCTAGAATGAGGACTCTGAAGCCTTGTGAATGAGAACAAGTGCCAAAGAATGGTTTTAGGCAAGGTCTTAGATTTCCTTAAAATATTGCTTTTCCCATCAAAGACAAGATAGTTAAGCATAATCTGTGAAATGAGTGTCCGTAAGCTTGAAAGGGTGGCGGTAGTACATAATATTTAAAAAAAAAACACTATTGGAAAATCAATTTTATCATTTAATTTTGATCGACAGTGTCAATGTTTATCAATACGGGATAATTCTTCCACCCAGTTTTACTAAATAACCCTGTGTAGGTTAAGTTATAATAGTTCCGGAGTCTTTTAAAAGCTTATATCCCTTCAGCGCAGGTTAAATTATACCTGAAGAACAACAATAAAACCCTTTTCATTGTTTGGCTTTACCAAGTGTGGAGACTTTGTTGCATGCGCATTTACTCTATACCCTTTCATTGTTATACCGACCTTATTGAAACTTACAATATCTGAATTCTACAAAATTTTGTTAAAACTAAAGAGTATCTCCCTCATGCATAGATCTGTCCTTAGCTGGGTTTTGGCTTTTGTATGTAGACCCATTTGGTTATTTGTTCTCTATCAGCTTGTACACGTTTTTCAGTTAAAGGACTTCCAAATGTTTTGTTTTGATCTGCACTGATGAGACATAAGTTGTCGAAATGCGCATATGCAGAAAATAAATTAACAGTATCTTCGGTATTTTGTTATTGATATGAAAGCGTAGTATAGAGCAACAGTGATAGCTGAGAAGTCAGTAGTAATACATACTAGGGATTACGCTACAGGGATGAAGCTGGAACATGTTAACTTTATAATTGCCGCTTCTCCTGAGAAGCGGCATCAACTTTGTTAGAACTTCCTGTAGGAGCGTTTAGTTTCGGATTAACTCGTAAATCTTGCTGTGCAAGTATGACGCTCGTGTCTGCGTTTGTAATTATCTTTTCGACATTCTCTTCAAACTTAAAGGCAATGTTTTTATTAAAAGAAAATAATTAAATGTTGAAAAGGTGCAAGTTTTTTTTTTTCTTTAATTTATAGTTGTCTTTTTAAAACATATTCTTTTTCATTAAATTTTTTATGATACAAAAGATGTCAACCTCAGAACATTAATCTAAAAGTGTCTACAGCTGGTCATTTTATTACTATATTGCCTGTTGTGATTTCATGGTTCTCTGAACCGATGATGCTTCAAGACATTTATTACATTATTTATTACTGCTAGACCTGTAAATAAATATAGGTCAATGCTTGTCAATTTAAT
>MJUU01021625.1:32100-59375 GCA_002080025.1 Modiolus philippinarum
GCAGATTTTCTTCATTCGATATTATATCGATGCCCGCAATACTTCAACTTGCTCTAATATATAACATGAAATATATAAGAAAAAGCAGATTTTCTTCATTTGATATTATATCGATGCCCGCAGTAATTCAACTTTCTGTAATTTAACATGAAATATATAAGAAAAAGCAGATTTTATTCATGAATATAGTATAGCCCAAAACATGTGATACTCTATATGTTAATATTTTCTAAAGTTGTATAAAGTTGCAGTTGTAAATATCTATATTATCTTTCAAAAAAACAGAAAGAAGGGAACGACCGGTTGATTTCAGGGGTGGGAATTGGGCGATTTTGTAAATAAATAATTTAACCTTGGTCCCAGCTGGGACTTATATTAGTCCCAGGTCCCAGAGAAAAAAAAATATTTTAATCCTTCTTGTCGTCGAAACAAATAATATTTTTTCGAAATTTTCATGAAAATAAATATTTTTTCTAGGCAAAGAAAACGGGCAAATATATCTATAGAATGTGGTCTTTTGAATGAAAGAAGTAAACGCACGTAACATACACGATACACGCAAATGAAAGGAGAACGTACGGTATACGCACACGCTTTACACGACGACTACACACGATGGGCGCTTATTTGGGAATGTTGAATGTGTCCATTGCTGTAACATTAAAGCAGTCAGGACTCTATGACAGGTCAGAGCAGTCAGGATTCTATGACTGGTTAGAGCGGTCAGGGCTCTATGACCAGAACAGGTCAGAGCAGTCAGGGCTCTAGCTACGACCAGAACAGGTCAAAGCAGTCAGGATTCTATGACCAGAACAGGTCAGAGCAGTCAGGACTCTAGAACAGTTCTAAAGTTAACTTGGAGTAGCTTTTATGACTGCTCTATGACTGGTCTAAGTTAACTTGAAAACGGTCCTAAGTTAACTTAGAAGAGCTTTTATGACTGGTTAAAGTTAACTTGGCGAGAGGTTATGTCTGCACCCTACTGTAGTTGACATGGTATTCTGTTAGGCTTCATAAAATGTTATTAAGTTCAAGTTTTTTTTTCAGTTTCAGTCAAACTGGTTTAAAGATGTCGCCTGATGTTTAAAAACATTATTTATTCCCCGAGACGTATCAATACCAATATTAGATTTCAAGCCAATATTGTAAGTCTGGTCTCTGTCAATAATAGCGATAGTGTTTACAAATAAAAACCACTTCGCTGTAGTAATCTATGTCTCATTATTATGGCTTAATTTCACTGTTTATATGCCTAAATAAACAAAATACAGAAAATATCAAGCACAGATTGAATTCTCTTTTTGAACGCTATACATAACACAAAAATGTGTTACATGAATGTAACATCAAAAACGCAAACATCAAACTGTGCAAAAATAACCTCATTTTTCCATTCATTACCAATTATTTGTAATTTACAGTAAAAATAACAGTCCCGCATAATAAATCAATGTATCTACTTATTTTTTAAGAACGAAGATGGATTACCCAAAGTACTCTTTATTTTAAGATTTGTTATGTCGTTTTTGCGGAACAGATAAATGGTTTCTATCATATATTTGTTGGTTTTATTTTTCCATGTCCAATTAATCCAGGGCCAAGGTAAAATAGCAGAAAGATGTAAAGAAAATACAAAATAAGACGGTAGACGAAATATATTCAAAACTAGTAAGAATAAAGACACGCAAATATCAAACAAAAATTTAACTTCTGGCAAGAAAAAAAGCTGTAAATGGGGGTAATGACAAAATTACCGAACAGTAATGTCAAGAGCTGAAGTGCATTAGACAAAAAGGAAATCATATAAAAACCACCGGAAAAATTGTCGAGCGCAATAGTCCTGACCTGGTAGAAATAGTGGGTTCAATCGGTTTTATGGAATGTCAAAAATCACCTTCCATTGTGGTAGCGTCCGGTAGCAACTCAACAAAAATTGCTATTGAAAGGTCGTAGACACTTAAAATAATGATTATTCAAGTATTAAGTAAAAAAAAAGAATCTGGAATCTGGAAACTAAAACTCCAAATTTTTCCACAAGGAACTGATATCTATTTAAGAATTTTTTTTAATGGTCGTATGAGACGGAATATATTGAATCCTTCATTAATAAGGAGGTCATGCAGATAACTATGTCTAATGAGAAATGGTGAATAAAAGGATATGGAGTAAATGCACATGAGACAAAGTCTCTACAAATACATGGTAAAAAACAAGCAAAGGAACAACGCTTTTATTGTTGTTCTTCATCTTGAAGTCTGTATCATTTGAGCTAGCTCTCGCGTAACGAATAAACTGCGAACATATACTCCGTAAGCAGAAGAAGGTTTTCAGGAGGGAAGCGAGTACAAGTATGGCATCTGCCTTCTTGTAATGGAGAACCAAACGTTTTAGGACAGGTCATTTCTGCATCATTGTATTATCTGAAAGATGGATGCACTCTTTTGTGAGAATTGTACCCTGAGAACGAATTGTCAACTTATAAATACGACCAAAAATTTCAAGAATGACGTCACCAAAAGCTGCACATTTCCCTTACAATAAAATAAAATAAAAGACAGATATTTGCTATGTGAACATAACTGCCGATTACAATATTCATAGCAGAGAATGGTTTATAGTGGTACACATTTCAATTATGGTGTACTTGTTCTTGTCAGAATTTTGCATTTGGTTACACTATGTACTTTCAAAATTTCTGTAAATTTTTTTTTTTTTTTTTTTTGTTTTTTTTTTTTTGCAAATGCAAATCTGACCAACTGATTAAAGTGTCCGACTCTCTTGACTTTATTATTTCAAGTTTTCTTGCAGTTGACGCGATGAGAGCTCGGTGGTCGCTTATATTGAATGTAAGACGTAACTTACATTCTTTACGTAATAGTGGATATCGACGACTTTTGAAGCAGTTATTCTGTTTTTTTTTTTTTTTTTTTTTTTTTTTTTTTTGCACGAAATCCCTTATTTAGATAATATGCAAGATAGTAAGGAATAAGTTGTGATTTGCAGGTTAGCACTTACTTTGTAACACTTGTATTGAAAAATCTAAATAATCTTAATGCATAAGAACCATCGATGTATCACTTGGACCTTTAAAGATCTTTAAATAATAACAAAATACCGAAGTTACTGTTAATTTAATTTCTGCATATGCACATTTCGACAACTTCTGTCCATTCAGAACAGATAAAATCAAAACATTTTTTAAATCCATATACCGAAATATTGTGTAAAACCTAAAGGAGAACAAATTACCAAACGGAAAAGCCAAAATCAGACAAGGACAGAGCTATGCATGAGGGAGATACTCCTAAGTTTTGAACAAAATTTCTTTATATTTAGATATTGTAACTTTTCAAATGAAATCGACTTTCAGGCAAGCACCGAAGTGCTGGCTACTGGGTTGGTGAATACCAACGGGGACTAACAATCCACAAGAAGAGGCATCGGCCTAGTGGTAACAAATAACAAAATACCGAAGTTACTGTGAATTCAATTTCTGAATATACGCATTTGGACAACTTGTGTGTCTCTGGAAGGGAGTAGACCCATGAAACCTTTGACATGGGACCACATCTGTAGAACGATACTGTGTAAAATTTGTCTAGGTTCAAGGTGGTATTACTCTCGTGTCATGTTATGATAAGATGTAAAGTTTGGGTTTTTTCGATCTTTGTTACAATTACGCGATTTTTTATATATTGCACGATTATGCAGACTTTCTCATTTGACAAAGTTATTTCCTTGAACTCCTTATAAATCAAGACTTAAAAAATCCCGTCTCATACAATCATTAAAATAGTTCTTTAATAAATATCAGTCCCTAGTGGAATAAAATTGAAGTCTGATTCCTAACTTTGATTCAAGATTCTGTTTTTTACTAAGTATTGTGATGAACAGTTATTTTCACTGTCTATGACCATTCATAAGTAATTGCTGTCGGAAGCTTCCGCAATGAGAGGGGGCTTCAACGAGTCAAAAACAGGTTTCACCCAACATTTCTTTTGAAATGCAAGTACCATCAGGGTTGACAATTTTTCTTTGGTTTTGCTCCTGTTTTATATTTTTGCCCTTTGGATTTCGGCTCTGGACAAATCTGTTCGGAAATTTTGTCATTACCAACACAAATTCGTTTTTATGGCGAGCATTTAAGTACTGACTACTGGGTGTAAGAAAACTCTCGTGAACTGATTGTCCACCAATAGAGAAAATGAATAATCAAACAACGAACTTAAGGGCATATCCAATAGTTTCAAGGGAGATAATAGCAAACACAAAAGAAGGCAATGTTTTCCGGGAATATAACGTTGATAAATGTAACGTCACAAAGTAATTCCCATTGTTTCCGAGGGAAAGTAATTTGTACCTTCAAGTTTGGCGGACTTTATGGGTGTTACCAATGGGAGATTTGTTACATATTTTAATGATTTACTCAGAAACGAACTCGAGGACCTATGTGGTTTTTGAGATGTTTGAGTAGCATATTATTTGAAGTACATGATATCAAAATTTCATAAAATCGACAATATGAGAAGTCTGTAAAATATTGTAAACTTTAATTCGTAATCGGGACATTTTATGCCACTTTTACTGTTACAAGGGCTACATATTCATTGATTTAGAGGAATAGAACATACGTTCTCATATAAAATTATTTTTTCTGTAAATCTTTAAATCCTTGACTTTGTTTTTCTGTCACTTTGGTATCGATTATATTGAAAATATTTTATCTATTATTTTTCAAACTAGAAATTAATTTTTCTTTAAAAAATGCAAAAATAACCAATTTTTAACTTCGATTTCCATGGAAACAAGACCCATTATTTTCTTGTCATTTTTTGGAATCCTCGTTAATTGATTCACAATATATCTAAAAAATATAACAAGAAACTGTTGGATATGCCCTTAAGGTAAATAAAGATGTGAAAAATGGAACTTTTTTTTACCTACTCCAAAACTAGTATAATCATACAAGAGCAGAGTTACAAAGTAAATACTTGTAGATTCTGCAAATTGAAGCCGTGGTACACAGGCTGAGGTTTAACCTTTAACACAATTTGTCAATTGCATGGTTAGTTAGAGAAAACAGGAAATATAAATACAGAAGAAAATACCAAATTTGATTGCAAAATTCATGAACAACGAAACGAAACAGCCTGAAAATTCAAGAATATCCTAATTTACACGGACTTAACTACAAAGTGGAGTAAAATATGAAACTGAAAATGGAAAAATACCTGATTACATGTGTAATCAATGGAAAATTTCTACAACCCTTTATAACATGCAGAAGAAGTACATAAGTACTAGTCTTTCTGAGTTTTCAAATGTCATATAAATTTATTAATGGAGTTTTGCAACATCTGTGTTGTCTCTTAGCTTGATATAAATGCTTCAGTAGAAATTGCTGGTAATGATATTTGAAAATACAGCTATGAAAAACTTATACACTGATTTGTACATTTTGTAATAAATATATCAAATTATCTATATGATCTTACATGTTGTAAATGGAAGCGTCATCTCGAACATCAATGTATCACATAATTCTGGTCTTTAAAAGGAAATGTATAACGTCTATAACTGCTAATTGGTTGGAAAATTGGACATCTTTGACGCCAACTTGTTCGACAGTGATAAACAGAAGACATCTTACAAAGAAGAATATGTCTGAATAGCCATGTTAATTTGACAGAATATAAACATGGGAACGATAAAAAGGTATTTAAGTTAGGGAAATAACGTTTTTTATGTGAATAGAACTAAAACTGAATAGCAATTTTAAGTTTAAGTGACGGAAACTGTTGCACTATTTCTACAATTTTCGTTTTTTATTGATATTTATAATTTTGTATTGAAACTTTGTAATAAAATAATTAGCTGTATGATCAAATGAGTTAATAAAAAAGACAATAAGCAACCAAGTCCTTTAATTTCAGTGTCCGTTCTCTCAATTTAAGGATAGCTTTAAAAAGATGTTATTCATTACTGTCGGCATTCGGAAATATACATTTCTACCTTAGCAGCTCACCTTACCATAATTATATTTATATATAGGGAGCTGCTTGCAACACTATTTTTTATGCGTTAAATATGAATTGCTATGTTTTTTGGATTGTTGATTTTAGAATTTTTCTTTGTCCAATTTTGCACCTGTATTTGTTTACCGATGCGTGAGAATATATAAGTACATTAAGTCTTCATAATTGTGAGACATTATTTTTGTCAATAACCTTTCTTGAAAACCTACATTTAGAGGAAATAAAAAAAAATAAAATCAGATAAACAACTCTTACTTGTACATATAATTTCACTGTGGGTTTTAAGAATGTATGGCTTCTAGCTAAAGCTTCACATTCTTTGTTAGATTTGTATAATAATTTTACAACTATGTTAAGTGTCATGGGTAGCTGATCTCGCAACTGGCAGCCAGTTCAATGGTTCTATCTTGTTTGCAGTGTCAAAATCTACATAGAAATCAAGTTTCATTGAATTCGGACAAAGTTAAATTTTTGACGTATTTTGGCGGCCATCTTGGATTTGACAGCCATTTTGATTTTTTTTTTCATTGCATCTTGTCCACGGCGTGAAATTCTGCCTGCATCTCAATTTTCGTTGAAATCGGATGCAGTTGAAAATGTTATCGTATATATGCGGCCATCTTGAAAACTGTAGCCATTTTGGATTTTCTATTTATTTTTTTGGCATGAAATCCTTCTACTCATCTAATAAAACATTTATACAAAATATAATTCATTTCTGCAAACCAGTTTCTGAAGAATTGATAAAGTTGATTTTTTACGCATTTTAGTGGCCATGTTGGAAATGGCGGTCATTTTGAGAAAAAGAAATGCAGCAATTCTTTCCTCTCATCATACTGATCATTTATGCAAAATATGATTTATTTGTACATAGCAAATATTGAGATTTTGTACGTAAAGTTGCGGCCATCTTGGAAATTGTAGAAATTTTGATTTTTTTTGTGTGTGTGGTAGAGGTACATCTTCATAAGGTGACCCAACTTTGTACCAAATATGAAGGAATTCTGTCTCTTAGAACGAAGCCGGACAAAAATCATTGGAAAAAGAAATAATACGTAATAAAAAAAAAAGAAAAGCGGACAAAGAACAATATGTCGTCCCAACTACATTAGGGAGACATAATAAACGCAGGCACTCTATTATCTCATTTGACAGAGTAGTAGCTGCGTAAGTTGGATTGTCTTTGGAATTATCAATGCATAGATAGAGCGACAGTAATACACGGCGCATTCGATTGGCGCATATTGCAAAACACAAGTCGGATGCGGAATTGAATAGATTTTCAAGCCGGAATCTTCCTTTATTGGCCATTCGATTATGACGTCATAAAAGATTAACATACACTTTCCCGCGAATTAGCTCCTTTTCCCGTAAATATTTTCTACCTCGTAAACTTTATAAAATATCTCTCTTAAACAAACGGTGACATATAGATTTTTTAGCTCAACATATAGCTGAAGTGTATACCTCTGAAATATCAAAACATTTAAAGAATCTATCTGAAATTAATTTCATATGAAAGCTAAACAATAAGCATGTTCTCGCAATTTCTTATATATTCATTGTAAATATCACCGAAAAATACTGAATTCGGTCTGATTTTCAAAACCTTATAACAAGAAAAGATGATCGGTGACATATCATTTTTATTTTATTTTTTGAACAAATGGACAAAGATCTACAAAATATCTTAAAACAAAATAAAAATCTGTGTGATATATTTATTCGGATCGAACTACCTTAAACAATTCATGTAAAGATTTTTTCTCAAATTGTCATATTTTTTTCACTGCATGAAGCTATATACATGTAGATGTATTACGTAAGATGCACGGCTTTGTCGGGCTTTTTAATGCTTGAATTTTCATGAAATAGATGGGAAAATGTTGTAATTGATAATATAAAGTAATTCGAAACCCACAACCAATAAGTGGATTACAGAAACATAACAAAACCAAACCAAAACTTAAAAAAATAATAAAACAGATTTTTACTAGTACATTTTTTGTAGTGTCACTTCCTTAAATACGGGACTTTCGAGATATGAACTCTCGTATAATTTAAGGCGGGAACAATCGCCTCGGATACAAAATGTACCAGTAATAAGGAAAACTGAATCTCTAAACTTATTGAAATAAATATATACCTCATGAAAAACAACAATCTATGAAATTGAAGAACATTTATAATTTTCCCTATATATGACAATTCTAATTGACGAAAAACAATTAACCTGAAGAGCTACAATCGATTGAATATTAATCACCCGTAGCTCAACAGTGTTCATTCATTAGTGGGTCCCTCTTTTTTTCTGATAAAAATGGATTTGTTTACGAATGTTCACGATTAAAAAGTCCCGTATTGAACCAGGTTACATAACACAAACGCCAAAAAGGTAACAAACATAATGATATTGTATGGTATTGTTAGATTTTTGGTATTTTAGTTGTAAATAGTTATGCCTATTAAATATTCTCATTTCTAATGTAGTGAGACTGGTTTTTGTTCTCTGTTATTAAAATGCATTTTGCACCCAAATTTCATATGCATGTAAGGCTACATGACTTTGACACATTTCACTTACTAAAACAGGAATTACTACTGGGATTTAGGCTATTTTTCTGATATTTTTCCCTCACATGTTCACCGTGTAAATCGGAAGTTCATATGCCATAGCCATTTTACTATCTTTTTGTTTAGTGGTCAGTTTCGGCCAATACTTTCTCTAGTTTTAAAATTTCATTCGTAATTCTCGTATCTTACCCGTATTTTAAACGATACCGTCGGTCAAGGTTTCCCTTTCTATTGTTCTCCAGAGTATAAAAGAGACAGAATTTTGCTTTAACTTCAGTTGCAGATAGAGCCGACCTGCCATCAGGTCACACTCTCCCTCCTGAACTGCATCAGTTCGACCAGGGCTACACATTACACAGGCACGTCCCAGTTGTTGACCGTGTTGTTGACCTTGCACTTCAGAAAGGTATGTGCTCATTAGTCTATTGATCGTGGGGACTGTCTCACGACACATAGGGATCACTTTCTATTTATAACACAACGCGAAGTTAGGAGATTTTTGATTAGGGTATTTTTTATTGCTTTTGGGATAATTTTCCTATTTATTTAATTTATTCTTCAATTTTTTAGAAGAATTACTTGACATACTGCCATATGTATATTTTTGTTACATGGTGCTACTTTTTAAGCACTTTTTCTTGATGACATTTTTTTGCAACCGACTTTTTTGTCAGAATTGTTTTTGTTATTCACTTTTGTGAAATAATATTTCTGGAATAAACATAATTGTTTAACTTAATTAATCTTGCTCATTTAGTCAGTGTTCCAGTTTCAACGATTACAATCAGAGACAATATATAACTGTAGGAGTAGATATATAGTGTCCCTGTGATCTCACTGTATCCTCACATAAGCTTGGGGAGAAGTACTGACCATTACACGCCCAGAATGGACTAATACATCTAGCCCATCTGTTACAAATGGTGCCGTGACCAGGATACAGTTGAGTGTTGTTTTCGTTTGAAATTCATTTTTATATCTTTTTCATTAAAAGATTTTTGTTTTAATTTTTCCTGAGCATTTTTTTTTTTGTTTCATTTGAACATTTAACTGTAAATATTTTTGTTGTATTTAGTCAACATGGCTCATAGTAGGGAATGCAGTAATTTTTCCATAGAGGATAGTGACCCTGAGAGGTCCAATGATAACATTTATGGGTCATTTCAATCTTTGTCTCAAAACATACGTGTACCAATAGTCCCTGAGACACCAATGCCAATGAGGTCTCCTGTGGCTAGCAGGAGAGGCGACAGACTCAATATGCCTGACAGTGATATTGAGGGGAGACCCTATAGTATACGTCAAATGTATGACCAAGATACTGGATATCTGAGTAAAACCCTTCCTCAATCAAAAAGTAAAGTCAGTTTTACAGATGAAAGGTTTCCTCTTCTGGATTTTTCAAATACAAAAAGTGATTTATCCCCTCCAAGATTTCAATTTAGAAAGGATAATTATAGCAAAACCCCACTGTCACAAGAGACTCATACAAATATGCCACCCGAGCCGTTTAAGGTTAGGAAAGAATCTGTCCCTAGGAGATTAGACGGTTCAATAGATACAAACATAAGACCTTTAAATTTGACAGGCCCTTCAACATTTGAACATAGAGAAACTTCCACTAGGCCAAAGGTACAGGAAGGTCATAGACTGAGAACTAGGGAACCCTTTTCTAGTTCACATTCAAACATTACATGTAGGTCAGATCAAATACAACCCATGAGGAGTAGTCAAAGGGAGATAAATCAAAATACAAATCACAGATTTGAACATGATGTACCTCCATATCCTACAGAATTTTGTCCACCCCATATGGATAGAAATTTTAGTAATGTTACCCAGAAAAATGAGTTTACTAACTATCATGATTATGAAAGGAATGAACAAGTTCCTATTTTTGCCCAAAATTTGAATTATGTTCCTATGAGACCACAAAGCAATTTGAATTGTGATAATTTTGGTCAGAATAATATGCCTATTTTTTCTCAAACTAGATTACCAGTTACCCCAAATTTTGTCCCACAAATGACCCATGGAAGACCTGGAAATGTACATCCACAATTTAATCAATTTCAAAGGCAAAGTGAATTTTTACACCATCAAATGGGACCTATGATGAGTAACCTAACTGGTACTAACTTAAGCAATTCAAGAGAAGTGATGCAAAACCATTTTAATGGTCTGCCCAGGTTTAACCTAATGACACCACAAATGAATAATTTTCTACCTCCAGATGGACCTCCATTTTATCCCCATATACCTAGTGGTGTATGTCCTCCTTTTCAACATACAATTCCTGGGCCATTTTATAATCAAAACGCACCTTTTTATGCGTCAAATTCATTTTTCCCCCATGGTAATGTTTCTAGAAAACAAAAAGAACCAGATACATTTGATGGCAAAACTACTGATTGGGTAGATTATATCATTCAGTTTGAAAAAGTAGCTAACTGGAATGGTTGGAATCCATTTGAAAAGGCCCAACAATTAATTATGAGTTTGAGGGGAATAGCCCATAAATCTATAAGTGAACTAAGTTACCATCAGTTAAATGATTATGAATTGTTAAAAAGAATGTTAAGTCAAAGATTTAACCCCATAGAGAGAGAAACTGCTCATAAATTTGAGTTTAAAAACCGAAGAAAACAAAAGAAAGAATCGGTATCCGATTATGGACACGCGCTGCGTCGATTGGCTTCTCAAGCATACCCGTCGTTAGACCTCGCTAGTATAGAAGCTTTAGTCGTTGATCAGTTCGAAGAAGGTATGGGAAATCGTGATTTGAAGCGTTACGTACAATTGTTGAATAAACCAAGAACGTTAGATCAAGCCATTTCTATAACCATTGAATATGAAGCTTTTGAAGGACCCCTAGACAATATAAAAAAAAACACAATTTTCAGAAGATATTACTTATCATACTTATAAAGTTGATCAAGTTACACCCCCTGGTGATATTCAATCAAATTCAAACTTAGAAGAAAAAATAAAAAACATTGTCTTACAGGAACTGAAAAATGAAAATAGAAAAATGTTTCATAAAAACCCTGTCAAGAAAAGTAATGAAAATGAGAATGAAACACTGAGAAGAAAATCAGTGATTATTTGTGACTATTGTGGCAAAACAGGACACATACATAGAAGATGTTTTAAAAAAAGAGATGGTGAATTGGCTCAAAGTCAAAAGCAAAATGTTGAGAAAAAATTTACCGGTAAATGGCCGGGGGAATAGAACGGGCTGGTTCGGAGGCCTACGAATCAGCCAGTTCTTTTGAAATCAGGCCAAAAAATGATAGTGAAAAATGCGTGAAACCATTGATAGCTTGTATGTGACTGTTGGAATAAATGATACTGAAGTAGAAATGTTAATAGATACAGGTTCGCCTGTAACCCTAATTTCTGAAGATATGATAGATAGGTTAGGAATAGGGCTGTCAGATTTGACCAGAGATGCATCAGCTCTACATGCAGCTGATGGCAGTAAAATGTCCTTTAAAGGTACAATCAAATTAAACCTAAAAATAGGAAATAATAATTTCCCCAAAAATGTTATAATTGCCAAATTAGGAAAGATTCCTGGTATCATGGGAATGTATTTTTTGCAAAATCATGGTTGTGATTTAAAGCTTTCAGAAGCAAAATTAATAATAAACAGGAAGGACGTTAATCTGCTAAGATACACAAACAACATTTGTGCCAGAGTAAAACTTAGTAAGAAAAGAATTACCCCCCCCCCCTCGTACAGAGATGTTTATAAAAGGTTACATACAAGGTGACTGTGAAGATGATTATGGTATGATTGAACCTGATAAAAATTTGCAAGAAAAAACAGGTTTATTTTTTGCCAAGTCTGTAAATGATACCTCAAGTAAAGAAATTATCATGTCTGTGTTGAACATGAATGATAAATTTGTAAAAGTGAAGAAAAACATAACATTAGGGACAATAGATACTGTTCAATTAGTTAACAAATGTGAGAATTTACAAGATAAAATGAATAAAAGTGTTCTCAATGACACAATACCAGAACATTTACAAGATCTGCTTAATAAAGCATCTAATGATTTAACATCTGACTATAAACTACAATTAAAAAAATTATTAATAGAATTTCAAGATGTTTTTGTTGGACCCGATGGTATGATAGGAAGGACTGATGTTGTGAAACACAGAATAAATACCGGGTCTGCAAAACCTATAAAAGTCCCTGCTAGACGAATAGCTCCTGCTTTAAGACCTGTAGTTGAAAAAGAGTTAGAAACTTTATTAAGAAAAGATCTCATTGAACCAAGTAATAGCCCTTGGTCTAGTCCTATATGTTTAGCCAAAAAGCGTGATGGTACAGTACGTTTCTGTATTGATTTTAGAAAATTAAATTCAGTAACTGAACTTGATGCCTACCCCCTTCCCAAAATTGACGATTGCCTAGATTCATTAAATGGAATAAAATGGGTATCCACGGTAGACTGCCATAGCGAATACTGGCAAGTGGTCTGTCATGAATCTGACAAACCAAAAACAGCATTTAGTACACACAAAGGACTTTTTCAATTCAAAGTTATGCCATTGGGTTTTGAATTCTTCCGCACAAACTTTCCAAAGAATGATGGAAACTATTTTAGGAGATTTGCAGTGGAAGCACTGTTTATGTTACATAGATGACATTATTATTTTTGGAAAAACATTTGAAGAAGCTTTTGAAAATCATAAACTTGTTTTCCAATGTTTAAGAAATGCAAATTTAAAATTAAAACCATCCAAGTGTTTTTTATTTAGGAAAGAAGTTGCATTTCTTGGCCATTTAGTCTCTGAAAAAGGAGTACAATGTGACCCATCAAAAATTGAATGTGTTAAAAACTGGCCTCAACCTAAAAATGTTACTGAAGTAAAAAGTTACTTAGGACTTTGTGGATATTATAGAAAGTTTTTGAACAATTTTTCAGCCATAGCTAACCCTTTGGTTAGATTAACAAGAAAAATCAACCATTTAAATGGACTGAAGAATGTGAATTAGCTTTTAATGAACTAAAATGTATGTTAACCTCTTCCCCAGTTTTGTCATTTCCAAATGATGATGGAATGTTCATCTTAGACACGGACGCTAGTTTATCCGGAATAGGGTCCGTATTATCACAAATACAAAACGGTTCCGAAAAAGTTATTTTTTACGCGAGTCGTACTTTCGGCAAAAGCCAGAGAAATTATTGTGTAACCAAACGCGAACTTCTTGCAGTAGTAACCTTCGTAAGACAGTTCAGACACTTTTTATGGGAACGGAAGTTTATAATCAGAACAGATCATGCCTCGTTAACATGGCTACGCAACTTCAAAGAACCTGAAGGAATGGTTGCGCGATGGATCATCATCCTAGACAATTACAATTTTGAAATCCAATATCGAAGAGGTGCTTTACATACAAACGCGGATGCTTTATCGAGAATACCTATCCGTAAATGTAAAAGAGATAATTGTGATGAGTGCTATCCAAAGACAAAAGTTGATTCTAATTTCCAATGTCACACTGATGAAAATGTTGAATGCAGAGTTTGCCATCAGACTCATCCAGGATACTGTCCTGAAGCAGTGACTGAAGAAAATGAATTATTAGAATCCATTGTCAGCACTATCACTCATTCTCCTTCCGAACCTAATTGGTTAGATTTTTGGAGTCTTCAAGAAATTAAAATCATGCAAGAAAAAGACCCTGCCATAGGAGATATATTAAAACTTAAATCAAATAATAACCAAACAAAACCTCCTAGACAAGAAATAACAAACTTACACCCAGAAGCCGAAATTCTTTGGGGGTTGTGGGAACTATTAGAAATTAAAGATGGAATTCTATACAAGATTTTTGTCAAGGATGATGGAACTAAAATTTTTCAATTAGTTGCCCCTACCCAGATAAGGGAGTTAATTTTTCATCAGTTACACCACAATAAAATAGCAGGCCATTTTGGTAGAGACCGTACATTGTCAGCCATTAGAAATAGGTTTATTGGCCCGGAATCACAGAAAATATAAAACAATGGTGTTTAGAGTGTGACCTGTGCGCCCGATGTAAACCCGGACCTGGTGTAGGAAAATCCCCTTTAAGACAATCCCAGAGTACCGCTCCTTTAGAAAGGATAGGGATAGATATAGTGGGACCCCTACCCCCTACCGAAAATGGGAATGAATTTATTATAGTGGTAGGCGATTATTTTTCTAAATGGAAGGAGGCTTACCCAGTTCCTAACCATACGGCAATGACGGTGGCTGACAAAGTTATCACAGAATTCATATGTAGATTTGGTTGTCCTGTAATTATACATAGCGACCAAGGAAGAGAATTTGAATCTAATTTATTTCAAATCATATGTCAAAAATTAGGTGTACAAAAACTAGATCCACCCCTTATAGACCCCAAAGCTCAGGTTTAGTTGAGCGTTACAATAGGACCCTCAAACAAATGTTGTCTATGTTCGTTAATGATCACAGAAATGACTGGGATGATCATATTCCCTATATAATGATGGCTTATCGTAGTACTATCCATGCTTCTACCAAATGTACTCCAAATAGTTTGATGTTAGGACGAGAAATTAGATGTCCAGTAGACTTAATGTTTGGTTTACCTACAGGTCAAAATGACTTTTGTCCCATTGAATATGTAGAGTGGGTTAAAAATGCCTTAAGAGATGCTTTTTGTTTAGTGTATGAACACTCAGGGCAAGCCACGTGGGGCAAGCAGCAAAGCGACAAAAATTGTACTACGATAGAGGTATTAAAGCTAGGTCATACGAACTAAATTCATGGGTTTGGAGATGGTATCCTCCTAAAATAAATCAAAGTCTAAGTTTAGGTTGGACAGGTCCGTACTTAGTTATAGAAAAAATTACAGACGTAATATACAAAATTCAAATAGATGAAAATACTACACCAATAAATGTACATGTAGATCATTTGAAACCGTATTTAGGTAGGAATCCGCCACCCAATTGGACTCTGAAAGAGACACGTTTACTTAATGATACAACACAAGAAAACAGTACGACAAATTTCACACCACCAAACATGAACAATTCCGATGTTGAAGACACTTTTCAACCTATTGTTTCAAGCACACCAGAACCTGTAAGAACTCGTACTGGGAGAGTGGTAAAACCTAGAGAGAGGTACTCTCCATAAAAATAATGTTAGCGACTCAATGTATATATGATGTAAATATATGGGTATTTGATGTTGCATATTGATATAATGATATGTATAATGATATGTATTTGTGTTTTTTATAGGAAGTTTCCTGAAAGAGATAAAAAAAAAACATACATCTATATGTATGTAAAGCAGCATTTTTATATATTTTAAAATGTTTCTTTTAGACATAATCTAATAGTAGTTCGTATAGTTTCAGAATGGCAGATGGAGAACTCCAGTTGTTTCCTGACACGCAGGAACTGCATCAGTTCCACACCGACGTAGTCATACCTCTACAGCCAGTTTTTAATCCAGCAGGCCAGTACTGCGTGGTGAGAAGGTGTCCGTCATTGGTTAAATATGGAAGCCTCAGGGAGTTGACAAGTCATTGGTTACATGTCCACCGCCAGAAACGGGAGATTTTCAAATGCAAGATATGCCGTAAGTGCTTTGAAGTCAAGGGCAGACTATCCAGACACCTTACGTCATCACATAGTATTGTATATGTAGAAAATGCTGAGTATATTCACCCAGGGGATGCTTTACTCCCACGTTTGGGAACCCCTGAGGAGAGGAGACAACGCCTGGAGGAGGAAAAAGCCTTTCAACAGAAGTACCGTACGGAGTGTGCTGTAAACTCAGAGGCTCAGAAACTTACAGAAAGGAAGGAAACTGAAGATTATGCTAGGGAATTATTTGGACTTTGACACTGTTTATTTATTATCTTGTTACTGTAAATATTTTTGAATTTTGATATTTGATATGTGTTGAAAAAAAAAATTCTAGTACTTATGCTTTCATAAATTTTAAAGGGTAAATTTATTCTATTTCTAAATTTTCTACATTTGAATTAAGTAAGGTTTTCTAAAATAATTTAAAAATTATCACTAAATTTTTCAGTAAAGAATTAATTGTCATTCTAGCAAGTTGTAAATAATTAATAATCAATATCTTACATTATTGATTTTTGCAATAATGTGTTTTTGTTTATTTGAAATGTTTTCCTATCATAGTTTAATGTCATCACTACTTTATTTGTTGTGAACAATTTTACTTCTTAAAATTGCTCTTAAGGAGGGAGGTATGTAGTGAGACTGGTTTTTGTTCTCTGTAATTAAAATGCATTTTGCACCCAAATTTCATATGAATGTAGGGCTACATGACTTTGACACATTTCACTTACTAAAACAGGAATTACTACTGGGATTTAGGCTATTTTTCTGATATTTTTCCCTCATATGTTCACCGTGTAAACCGGAAGTTCATATGCCATAGCCATTTTACTATCTTTTTGTTTAGTGGTCAGTTTCGGCCAATACTTTCTCTAGTTTTAAAATTTCATTCGTAATTCACGTATCTTACCCGTATTTTAAACGATACCGTCGGTCAAGGTTTCCCTTTTATTGTTCTCCAGAGTATAAAAGAGACAGAATTTTGCTTTAACTTCAGTTGCAGATAGAGCCGACCTACCATCAGGTCACACTCTCCCTCCTGAACTGCATCAGTTCGACCAGGGCTACACATTACACAGGCACGTCCCAGTTGTTGACCGTGTTGTTGACCTTGCACTTCAGAAAGGTATGTGCTCATTAGTCTATTGATCGTGGGGACCGTCTCACGACACATAGGAATCACTTTCTATTTATAACACAACGCGAAGTTAGGAGATTTTTGATTAGGGTATTTTTTATTGCTTTTGGGATATTTTTCCTATTTATTTAATTTATTCTTCAATTTTTTAGAAGAATTACTTGACATACTGCCATATGTATATTTTTGTTACATGGTGCTACTTTTTAAGCACTTTTTCTTGATGACATTTTTTTGCAACCGACTTTTTTTGTCAGAATTGTTTTGTTATTCACTTTTGTGAAATAATATTTCTGGAATAAACATAATTGTTTAACTAAATTAATCTTGCTCATTTAGTCAGTGTTCCAGTTTCAACGATTACAATCAGAGACAATATATAACTGTAGGAGTAGATATATAGTGTCCCTGTGATCTCACTGTATCCTCACATAAGCTTGGGGCGAAGTACTGACCATTACACGCCCAGAATGGACTAATACATCTAGCCCATCTGTTACACTAGCATACTAGTAGATCAACACAATCCAGTAAACAGATTTGCAGTACATAATTTATATAACTAATCTTTAATTACTTTATTCAATCAGCTGTTTAGTTAATGATATATTTATATTTAGAAGGAAATCCCTTTTCTGATTGGCTTATTTTCTCGGTAGCTTTAGGCGGGAAATATTTTCTTTGTTCTTGTCACTCCCATATGAAAATTTGAAGTGTTCAGTTGCCATTGTTGGTTGTTTGTGAAATTTGATATTTCCAGTTAGATCTCTCATTTATATTCTGGAATTTATTTCTATTCTTATAAAGGTCAGTTTAGATTACTAATATTTTAATTGTGAGATTTACTAGTTTTCCCAGAGTGAAAATGATTGTGTGAATGTCCGGATTTTTAGTGAATGTGTGATTGGCATTTGATAGTTATGTATTACAGTTGAATGTGTATTTAACATAAATAAATGAAATAATCACACTTATAAGAGTAAATATTTTAATAGAATATAAACAACTTTAATTAATTATCACAAATTGCATATTTTTAGTAAAATGATAATTAAGCATTAAAAAGGTGTGTAAATAATGAACTAATACATTTTAGAGTATAAATGAGTGCATGATGAAGACTACTTCATGTAAATAAATATATGAGTATGAATTTGTAATGACAAATTTTAAAGAGAGGTAAATCTATTTTGTCTGGATTCATATACGGTAGTATTGTGTATTAAAGCTATAGCTGCAGAACAGCATAGTAATGAGTGTTAATATTTATATTCTTCAGGTGAACTATGTAGATGTTATGATGTAGCCTATGTTGTAGCCAGTTAATTGTTCATTAACTGTAGCCATGTACTATGTACAAGACTATATGCACCTTTGAACCACATTTGAGTTAGGTTAAGGCTATTGTTTTATTTACTGTATTTTTGCTTAGCTTTGTGTGATGTCTGTTTTTATGTATTAGATTGCTAACTTGTAGTGTTCTGTCTGCACTCATATACCAGCTTTAATTTATGTTTATTTGTGTTTATCGTATTTATTTATAATACCAACAGCAGATATTCTGACTATATGTAAAAAAGATATTTCAAGTGTATTTTAAGCACATGAAAACAATGAGCAATATTTTATCAGTCTCAACTTAAGTTACAATAGTTAATCACTATTTTGGTAGAATACCTAAGTAGCGTAACTTATTTTTAAAACTGACACAAGAACAACTCGTTCAGTTTTCTTCGTACATTAAGTATATAGTATTATGTATTATTTTTAGCGTAGATTGTTATTAATTAGAAATAATATTGTGACTGTATACTTAGTCATATCTATTGTTATTTCAGGGTGTCTTTATATCTTGTATATTGTTTACTGTACACAGAAGGCAAATTATTAAAGAATCTTAGAACCTGTTTGGACCCAGCAAAACACTCATATCACAGTTTTGGTAGCAGCGTAGTTTTTGACGTTGTATTACAAGATGCGAATACTGATATCGGCATACTTCAGATTAAGCATCCGTACAAAACAACCGAAGTGTAAAACTGTAAAATATCAATCCAGATATAGCTGAAGAATAAAAAGTTCCTAAATCTTATTCTTTTGTCAGTGTAAAAAATTAAAAATAATTACTTGCCACAATCTGCCAGGGAAGTACACAGGAATAGCACGAATAAGACAAAAGACAAACAGAGACGACGATAGGAACTTTAGATAGCCGGTACCGCACTCTCAAAGCCAGTAGTAGGATTAAACCAGTTTGTGGGTACCCTAACCTCCCCTTTGTCTGTCCCGTTTCCCTACAGTATAAAAAATAAGAATAAAACCTAATACAGGTAGATTACTAACTCCATGACTAAAATGTTGAAAAGAGTGAAGACAATACGTAATTTTGAAAGATGGGTCAAGGGGTGCTCGCCGCTTAACTCCTCAAGGAGTCTAGTCTGCTTGTAGAACACTGTCGCATTATGGAAGAAAAATTTGGCTCAAAACTTCCTGAGGGATTACAGTAGACATCGGCAGTATCAGTGAGAGGCCAGTATGCTATATGTGCAAAATTTTCAGGTCATTAGGTCTCGAAGCTAATTTAACGGATGCAAGTAGAATATCTTCTCGATATCCCCAATTACGTAAAAAATGTAAATTACGTCCCAGCTTTTCTGGACTTTTTATCAATTTCTGGCATTTTGTAACAACATTTCCGTTAAAAAACAACGGAAGTAGAATACCGAAGGAACAAAGCTCAAGATTACATAAATAAAAGTCCAGAGACAAGGCAAAATCAAGAACACCAAAAGACGGAAGACCAAAGACACATCATGCCCACAAAACACACGAACATAACATAACACAAAAAACTAAAGCACTAAGTGTGTGAACTCTAAAAACCAGAGGCTCCCAGGAGCCTGTATCGCTCACCTGGCTTTCAGTTGCCACAATCAAGGTAACATTGTAAGTTATACAGTTGATCTTCAGTTTCTCAAACTTTCGTAGCTCAAACACCTCCAATAGTTTTAGTATATTTCTTTGTTGGGCTTTTTTTGGGTCGATGCCACTGCTGGTGGACTGTTAGTCCCCGAGGGTATTCACCAGCCCAGTAGTCAGTACTTCGGTGCTGACCCGAAAGCCGATTATTTTTGAAACCTTGCAATATCTTAAATTTTGTAAATTTTATTTAAAAACTTAGGAGAATCTCTCTTGTGCAAAGCTCTGTCCTTAGCTGATTTTGGCTTTACATTTAGATCACTTTGGTAATTTGTTCTCTATCAGTTTTTAAACATCTTTGAGTTTATGGTTTTCCAAACGTTTAGATTTTATCTGCACTGATGAGACATAAGTTGTCGAGATGTGCATATGCAGAAAGTAAATTCAGAGCAACTTCGGTATTTAGTTATTTGACAAAAAAACGTTCTTGCTAAGGACCACTTTCGACACCGGTTTTGAAGTCGAGATGTCATTTTGTAAATGGCGGTCAACAAACAATTTTTAACATCAGTTAAGAAGTTACGACATCAAGACCAATTTAGAAACCAAATGTCATTGGAATCGGACAATGTTGAATTTTCCCGCCTTTTTTGGCGGCCATTTTGACAATGGCGGTCAACAAACAATTCTCAACACCGGTTTTGAAGTCACAACATCAATATCTATTTGGAAACCAAAATTCATTGAAATCGGACAATGTTGAATTTTCTCGCCTTTTTTGGCGGCCATTTTGACAATGGCGGTCAACAAACAATTTTCAACACCGGTTTTGAAGTCGCAACATCAATATCTATTTGGAATCCAAATTTCATTGAAATCGGACAATGTTGAATTTCCCCGCCTTTTTTGGCGGCCATTTTGAAAATGGTGGTCAAGGAACAATTTTCAACATCAGTTTTGAAGTCGCCACAGCATGGCAAACATTTCATCAATTTACACTTAACCTTCATCTTCTATAGTTTTGGAAATAAAAGATGAAAAATACGAAAATTTTAAAAATTCGGTGAAAAAAGGGCAATAACTCCTACAAGGATTTATGGATTTTCTCCAAAATTTCAGGGTGAGTAGATCTTGATATGCTAAACATTTTTGCAATTTACATTTGACCTCTATCTGTTACACTTTTTGAAATAAAAAATAAAAAATGCAAAAATATTGAAAATTTAATTGAAAAGGGCTATAACTCCGAGATGGGTTTTCAAATTTTCTTCAAAATTGCACAGTGGATAGATCTCATCATGCTGATTATTTTTACACCGTCAGATTTTTGATATCTATAACGGGTTTTGAGTTATAAGTCAAAAACTGTAATTAACCCTATGTTCTATTTTTAGCAATGGCGGCCATGTTGTTCGCCAGAGAGACAAACTGAACATCAGCTTGAGAAGCCATACCCTGATGAGGATTCAGGCCAAGTTTGGTTTAATTTGGCTTAGCGGTTTCAGAGGAGAAGATGTTTGAAATTGTTGACGAACGGACGGACGACGGACGCCGGACGACAGACGCCGGACGCATAGTGATGGCAATAGCTCACATGGCCTTTTAGGCCAGGTGAGCTAAAAACAGAGTGACATCAGGTGCTTCAGGTGCTCATGGTGAATAAAAGGATATGGAGTAAATGCACATGAGACAAAGTCTCTACAAATACATGGTAAAAAAACAAGCAAAGGAACAACGCTTTTATTGTTGTTCTTCATCTTGAAGTCACCATGAGGCCTTCAACAATGAGCTTTGCACATACCTCATAGTAAGTTCAAGACGGCCTCTAGCACCGTATCTATTTTAAAATGAGGATTAGAAATGCCCATAGTAATAAGCTGTTTACGAGTAACGCCATATTTCGATATCAAATGTTTATATCTATTTTAAAGCTACCTAAATGTATACGACAACTTATGAAATTTGTAACCCGGTTGTAAAAGTTTGGCTGTGATAGCAAGGTTACGTTGATTAAAATCGTCAAGAGTAGAAAAAATTCGTGCGAATCGTACAAGTTGAGAAAATATACACCCCGTAGGATGGAGCTAGAGGAATGTCGCCGTCAAGAAAAGGGAAGTTAGTAACTGTGAAATCAAAATCATCCCGTTTATCATATATTTTAGTTTTTTTTACCTGAGTAAATAATGATAGTTTGATCCATAAAAGGGCAGTATTTTGAATCAGTGTTAGCTTTATTTCATTTCAGTTATTTCGGGTAAAAAATGTCTACATTATATAAAAACTTGGGATTATCAAAAGTAAGAATTATCGTCAATATACCTACTGTTATCATTGAAAAAAGAAATAAGTTTATCACTGTTTTGTATGGTTCTGTTTTGATGTTTCTTTCAAACTGGGAATTTTCAATAGTAAGAATATCGTCAATATAGTACCTGTTGTTATCATTGAAAATATAAATTAGTTTATCATTGTTTTGTATGGTTCCGTTTTGAAGGAATTTTTTCAAACATATCAGCAACAGATCTGCAATGTTCAATACTCCCGAAGAAGTCGGTTGCTGAAATTTTTCTATGAAGATCTGAATCGTAGAAGTGTCTGCGCTAAAATCGCTTCAAAATTTCGAAATACTAGTAGAAACCCGTGGATGAGGGTAACCAATGGCTCCCTTACTCAGAATGGAGCAATAGAGAAATTTAAGACAGAGCTATATTTACTGGAATCATTTGCAAAATAATAAAGCTTGAAAAACATGATTGAGAACTATTTTATATAATAGTATTTTAAATCGTGAAAAATGTTTGACGTTGATGTGATACTTGTCTTATACAATTTTGGTCTTGGGGGGGTCTATTTAAAACTGATATCGAGCGTCAGTCAATATAATTGATATTTAGAGGTCTATTTAAACAGATATCGAACGATACAAAAGACCGTAATTCTTTTATTATATAATGAAAAGAAAATATATCTTACAACTATCTGTTAAAATAAGATTCATCAATCTTCACGAAATTTGAAAAATCTTGATCAAAAACAAAATTCAAGAGAACCTACTTTAAATTTGTGTTAATTTGACAAAAGTTGGCTGACCGAAGACTTATTTGCATTTTTGGCATTTCGGTTATATTTGATTTCCAATGACACCTTCTGACATCGACGTTGTACATAATGTACCGTTTCAGAAATCTCGTATTCACAAAATATATCTTGACCAATCAGCAACGTTGTGAACAATCACAATCCCAGAATGCCGTACAATTTCTGAATTGGTCCAGTGTGTCTGTGCTTTGTGACTTGCAGTATACATATTTATTGTAGGTGGTAAAGGATTATTTTCGTGCATCGTGATTTTCATTTTCAGTGTTTCAGTGATTGATTAAGGGGATTCGCTACTCCATATGAAAATGAATAGGATTTAAAATAAATGTGATTTTTTGTTAGATAAATAAAAAAAGAAATAAATTAAGTGAACAAATTGGTACGTTGATGATCTCGTTTTTGAGATATAAGTGATTGAAAATCTGGCGGGAAGCTGAACTCCTCGGATTTTTCATAGAATTAACATTAGCAAGGTTTGAACATCGATGAATGTGACAGAATAAATAGAATTTAATGATTTTTTTCAGAATGCTCATTATGATGTATAACATGAAAATATGGGAAAATAAGGGGGTCCATGGGCAAAAAAATTATAATGCTTTTAGATGGATAAGACCATAGAATTCCGAAAATCTGACAGAAATCCCAAAACATGAGGAGCGACCCTCCTTAATACCCTTACTTCACTGTGTTTCGTGCATGCAAGCCAAATTCTTACTTTTCGTTCATCGACTTTTATATTTTCTTTTTTTTTATTTAAGACCTTCATCCTTGACGTAACATTATCTACATAGTATACATAATCCAAAATGCTAATAAAAAACTGATATGACACACATCAAGAGAAGCAATTGTAAGTTTGAAAACTTTGACAAAAAAAACCAAACAATTATTTTCTTAAACATTGGGCTGACCGATTTTTTACTGCCCCTCACTGCTTGTTGTATGTTTATCTTCGTCATTCTCAACATTTCTATGGTAAATCACCCATCTGTAAAGATTTAAAATGATGATGTTTATTTTTGTCTGTGTCGGTTTTTATTTTCTTCCTTTGAGTCCTCGACTGTATAATTTCGGACCGATGACGAAATTAGCGATTCTGTAATTAATTAATTTAATTAATTAGCTAAGTACAGGCACAATTGCATATGGACCCAGATCACTAATTGACCTTTTGAACTGATACACACAACAATAGTGCTTAATTCGGTCAACCACTCCGCAGGCTTGGAAGGTGTACTATTTACCGAAAACTGAATGATTGAAAATAATAATTGGTGTTTTGGAACAAGGACGTACTGCAAAAAAGTCATGTAGATTTTCAAGCTAATGGAATAAAGATGTGTATGAAAATTTTCAACTTTATTGGAAGATGCCCATTCAGGAATATTTTGGTATCGACGTGGGGATTATTTTTATATTTTTGGGGGTTTGATAAATCCAGGACAATCCAGACTGACATGCCACCCCGAAAATTTAATCGAAGGTACCCCAGTCAATTCCGCACGTTTTGAGGGGTAACACATGTACCAACGAAATATAGAAATGGGTGGAATAACTCAAAATGTTACTATTGGAGCCTATGGAAAATTAATTGGTGTTCTGTGCCCATATAAATCCCAACTTTTGGATATATGAAGCTAAGTCGTATTATTTGTTGTTTCTGCAGCAACCTGGCTAACAAAAAAGCGTCTTATTATTTTAATAGTATAGATGCTGGTCAAGCATTTATGTTGGATTGTAAGACAATATATCTACCCATATATATTTATCAAACAATTATTTTGAATGGTATGAAAATGGAACTAGAGGTACTGTGGTCCACTGGGCCACAAATGAATACCCCCGCATGCCCAATATAATAAGAAGTTTGATCTTTAAAGTCAACTGCGTCATTTAATGTTATTCAAAAAACTTAATTTAGGCTAAGTATCAACATACCAATGTATCGGTAAACAGGAAGTAATAGCGCAACAAACCTNTATGTGACAACGCTTTGTGCATGGAACCAGGATACAAATTTTGAGCCATATTTTGTAAACAGTGAGGGCCAATTTTGTACTGAGAATGAATGAACCATAGTTCTCAGCCTGACAATTTAAGGCCAAAATATAAGTATATTCTTTTCACCAAGTGTACATACTAAGTGCATTGACACCACCCCCCAAGTCCCTTTCCCATTTTGGTACACCAAAAGTAACCCTAAGGCAACACCATTGTCTGTACTATTATCACAAATATCTTAATTGATTTCAGGAATGAAAAGTAATAATTGAATAAGGAAATGAACATCTGATAATGCACATGCTCTAGATAGTACATCTGAAGCCATTTCTTTGCACATTTTTGGGTTAATTCAATAAAATAAGATGCACACAATGCATCATACATGTTATAAGGGAGACAACTTGCAAAACTTTGCCAATAATTTTAATATACCATATACAATGACCATTTCCTTGAAAACTCGTGAAAAAACAATAATAACAGAACAGATATGCATCCTACATACTATTATACACCGAAATACATACGTAATGATATATATACTACTTACATACCAACATACCGACATACAAACTGACATACATATCAACATGCATAGATACACACCAACATACATAGATGCTGACATACATGTACATACCATCATACATACTGACATACATGTACTGTACATAACAACATACATACTGACATACATGTACTGTACATACCAACATACATACTGACATACATGTACATACCAACATACATACTGACATACATGTACCAACATACATACATGCATGCATATACTGACATACATATATACATGCATACTTATACCGACATACACACTGACATACCGACATACATAAATTCATACATACTGACAGGCATACATACATACATACATACATACATGCATACATACACATACCGCCAATTATACATACACGCATACCGACATACAACAAATACAAATAATAACAAGTATTTTTTATTTTTATTTATTATAAATCTGTTTTCTTTGCATGCAACATCTATTCTAAGGCTTTCGGTTTCCAAGGCCTTTTTGACAAAGGAAATGCTTGGTTACCATGCCTAAATTTGTGTTTTTTCTATTCATCCTTCATAGTTGTAACTATGTAGCTTTCTGATGAATGTTTTCAACTTGAACTGATGACGTCATAATGCTATGACGTCACAATTTATATGACGTCATCAAATGCACTGTCAAAGAATTGACTGTGCTTTTCATACCAAAAGGGTTGGTTATACTGAAACAGCTGTAAAACAATTAAAACTAGTTGGATTTTGACAAATGAGACCATTTTAATATTGGTATGCTCTAAGCTACATTATCAAAACAATAAAAAATAATTTTACACACAAGAAAAGAGCTTTAATTGTGAAAATAAAGCTGAATTTTGCAAAAATGAACTATAGATTGGGACAATTTTCATAGAAAAAGCTGTTTTTCATACAGATTTCATGGAAAAAAGAGATGAAAAAGGAAAGTTTATGGCTTTGTTTAAGTTTATTTCATTTAAGATTGAAGTGAAAGGTTCAGGATAGTGTTCAGATAGGCTTATTTAAGTTATTGAGAAATATGTAATATTCTTCATTTTCATGCGATATTTACTGATGTATGTTTGACTATTAAAATAGCTCTATTTCCTTTATTTTTGTACAGATTTGGATAAAATTTGACAGAATTGCTCGGGAAAACCTACAGAATTGAATAAAACTGGAAAAGAAGGAATATTCAACTTTCGGTCTTTCAATATGGATCCAGATCACTAATTGACCTTTTGAACTGATACACACAAAAATAGTGCTTAATTTGGTCAACCACTCCGCAGGCTTGGAAGGTGTACTATTTACCGAAAACTG
>MJUU01021626.1:0-25470 GCA_002080025.1 Modiolus philippinarum
GTGTGAAATTCAAGACTGATAGACAGACAGACAGGCAGCAAGACAGGGCGATTCAAATTATTCCCGTAAACCACTAAAGTTTGTTCACATGGGGTTTAATAATAATCAAGCATTGAGAATAGCGGTATCAAGACTACAATTGACATTGTTACTATTATTCCATGCATGTCGAGTGTTACTAGGCAAATGACTTTTTTTACATTATTTTTAACCATTTTGTATAAAACTGCATTGAATTCTATTGCACCTTATAAATAAAATTTGAATAGACTGCATAAAATAGTCTTAATACTGACATACCTTTTTCTCAGGTAAAGGGGGGATAACCAATGCAGGATAAATACACTCCAGATAATTACGTAATAATTCAAACTCATTGTATCTCCTCCATAACGATGTTGTACCATCTCCCTTACATGTCAAACTGTTATCTGTAATTCTGGAAAAATATTTAGATTCATCATATATTTAGTTATAAATACTAGAATCTTGCATGTGTAATACAGACGCCATCTTTCGTCCTGTATCGTCATGCCTGCTAACCTTTATTACACCCCAAAAATCTGTATCAAAATTCATGTGTTATTTTAATTAGAAAACCACTAAGAACTTTGTTCTACATTGTATTTCAAATATATGATTAACAGCATATAATATGGGTTAATCCATATTATATACTCTTAAACCCTTGACCAATATTATCCCTAAGGCAAGCCTTAGAGATGATATTGATGTCTCTGGTTGATATACAGCATGTAATATGTATTTAACCAAGTAATTTTGCTATATTTAGAGCATATATCAGGACTGAAACTTTAAATTTTTTATATGGATTTCCAAGGAACTTGTATACCTACTGATATATGACTATGAAAAATGCAAAACGAAATAAAATTTACAATTCTATTAAACATATCAAAAATAAAATAGATGTAGTCATGAGAAACCTTGGAGCTGAATCACTTAAATCCTGACCACTGTACGTAGATTGAAAACAGCAACAAAACTTGAAAGCAACTGGAGTCCATGAATATTGAAGATATAGTAACATAATGTTAGTTACATACAAATGTATTACACAGCAACTTGTGATGGTTTTTGCCCTCTATGTGAAATATATAACAAATTACAAACTAAATGCTTCATGCCTTTTTACATGTACAACTTTTAAGGTCAAGTCGAAGTAATTGAACGCCATCTGGTGTTGTCTTGTTTTGAAAATTTTTGGTGATGTCCCTTTCTATTGTATGACGTTCATGGGAACGTAAAACACTAATGACGTTTCATATGCTTTTCCCAAATTTTGCTGTCACCACAGGAAGAATTTCGTTGAAGAAACTTTTTGTAATTAAAGGGTTACAACAATTGCCTTTTCTTAAAAAAAAAAAAACCAACAAAATCGGCAAAAAGGGAAAAAAATGAATAGATAATGAATGGATGGAGGATATGGGCATGAGGCAGAGTCTCACAAACACATGGTACTAATAGGCAATGGAACAACGCTTTCATAAACAAAAAATAACAAAGATCATAGGTTGGAGAGATAGTTGCCATGTTTTTATATGGTAATGATACTTCTAGAAAAAATTTATTGTCCGATCAATTTGTCAGACTGCACGGACCAAGAACTATACGACTTCAGAATGCAGTGCCTTCTTTTTTAGACCTAAAATATGATGCGCACAGTATAGTCAGCGCTTAACAAAACACCTTTACAAATCAAATTCGTGAACATCAAACATGGGCATTTTATCTTTCCGTGGAAGGTTAAATGAGAATTGTTTTCTCTAGATATCATATGAATGCAGTCAAAATTTTATCAGCTTAATATTCAGTCATTTGCATAGCATTGACGGGTGATGTATTAATGAATAGTTTTATATATATATATATATATATATATATATATATATATTTCTAAATAGAAAATAAAGTTTCAGTTGATTGTCCAGTCGCTGTATTATAAGAGGAACTGGTTGCCTGTCATTTCACTACCATCCATATACATGGGGTAAATGTCAAGGAGACAACATCCCATATCCAGGTTAAAACGACCCAAAACAAAACATGTTTAATCATACCTATTCCTGGCGACTTCTGAACTGTTTTTTAAGTTGAAATTTCTCAACTATTTGATGGTTTGGTTTTGAAAGTGAAGTTTAAATATTCGGAAAGAATTTCTGGACTTGACGATTTCCAGATGAATGAAAATGTTGGGGAAAAATGATGAGGCATTTTTATACTGTACCTTTTAATTTGATGTAACATGTGTTTCTCCCGAAAGCGGCTGGAGTTCCAGTCGATTTTTTATCTAAATTCTGCACGGAATTTAAAGTATTTTCAGAAAAAAAGGGGTTCCAACCTCTGGAACCCTCCCAGATGATCCCGCAATGTGTGCTTAATTGTTTAAATGCGAGAGCTATTCCATGTATTTGTTTCATTCATTTGCTGTGTTTTGTGTTTAATAAACCGCAATTATTATAAAAATCTAACCGACTAAATTTTTAATCAACGAAAACATTTTTTATTTGGCAAATAATTAATTTAAACACTATGACATAAATATTCTATATTCAGTGCAATAAAAGCACTGTTCGGCAAGAAACAACTAACTTAAAATTGTCAATTTGAAGGTAATGAAAGTCTGAAAAAAATAGCATAGCGTTCTGTACATGCGTTACTAGAACCGAATGAGCATTGTCACCGGAAAAAAAAATAGAACTGGTGTAAATAAGGGAGAAATGCAATGCAGTTCAGAGTCTGTAAACTTATTTTCTCAGTTTATAGTACCAGTTATGCATGAAGGACTCCTGCTAAATTACTGTTTGCGCAATTCTCTTTATTTGTATCGACGTCGGCAAACTTGATCCTTGACATTATGAAAAACTAGCATTTTTCTGCTAAAGTTCGTATCTTTGAATGCATTTATAAAAAAAATCAAGCATGGTGACCTACCAAAATTTTTATATTTTCAAAATGCTCAGAACTTCTGCAGTATTGCGTTAGTTTTTTTGAAAAACTGTAGGACATATAACTATTTTTAAAACAACATTTCTCTGATTTTTTAGCCGTCAAAAACCCACTTTCCCTATATATTCAATGTAAATTTAGGTCAAATTGGACGATTTTCAAACTGCTTGGAAACAAAAACAAGCATGGGTACCCCATTTTTTCTTTTTAAATTTCAATGTATCTCAAGCTTAGCAATAATCATGCAAAAAATCAGAATTTTGTAGGACATCGTCAATTACTTCGATTTGATCTTAATTCCACAATCTGCCAGTGTATTATTATATGTACAGGTAAACGTGGTAGAGCAACTACATCTTCACAGAGTTATAAAGATTATAATCCATTTACGAGTAGTTAAACATCTGTCTTTGTTTAATGTACCATATTTTATGGTCTAGAAATAACATTTTTCTTTAAAATGGTAGTTCTAACATTAGACATAAAGGAATAACAGTCACATATTCCTTATAAAGTAATCCATTAGTTTGTTGCTTACCAGAAAACTTCTTTTATATATGGAAATTTGTTTAAAACTAAGAAGTATCTCTTTTGAATTAAACATAATTTATTGCTCAAAATAGTTATCACAACATTATATAAAGCCCTCCTACTTCAATATACAACATGATAAGGTACATACAACATAATAAGTACAGAAAGAGTGGTACAGTGACAAATCACTGTGATAGATGTGTCCCACTATGAGATTGGATCTAAATATCTTTTTTCCTATTTGAGATCATTTCCTACTCTCTTTTGTATTAAGAGTGGTGTATTATACCACTCAAAATGCAGAAAAAATAATTGAGATATCTCTTAAAGATAAAAAGTTATTCAGTATCACTCTTAGAGTGGGACATGTCTATCACAGTGATTTGTCACGGTACCACTCTTTCTGTACTGTATCTTATTCTCCTCTTTCAGAGCTCTGTCCTTCGATCATTTTGGCTTCCAATTTAGATCCTATGATTATTTCTTCTTTATGAGCTTTTATACATCTTTTGATATCTAGATTTCCAATGTTTTGATTATATCAAAAGAGACATAAGTTGTCGAAATGGCAGCATATGCAGAAAGGAAATTTAAGTAACAATTTATTTTTTTATGTGATTCATGATACATAGATGATATGGATATGTAAATAAGAAACATTTGTTGGATATCTCTCTGCACCAAGTTAGTTATATATACAGTAGAACTTCAATGAACTGCAATAGGGTCTGTAAGTCTCGTCCAATCTTGAAACTTCCGGGCACATAAGTTGTACCCGGAAGTTGCATTTTTAACAAAAACAAATGACGTTTCAAACAAAAACTTTGAATGTCATAATACTCAAACGTCATATTTTGGCGGGAAATGCTTTCAAATTACGATTTTATCGTGGTTTCTCAGTGACACATGACGAGACTTACAGACCCTATAACTTGGAACACCATGGATGGCTCGAACCCTTTTTATGGTCCCTTTATTCAAGTTTAAACATACATGACATACTTCGACCTCAATATCTCGAACCCCCCATTGGCACAAACTGTTTTCAATGGTCCCTTCAGTGTCCTAGCCATCGAAGTTTTACTGTATGGTTAAAGTGGAAATATTTTAATTATCATATCAATTGCCTCTTTTGGTATACTTGACACAGGGAGATAACCCAAATTGTTTCTCATTATAACAAACCTGGTTTCTATCAGATATACATAAAATGTATCTTGTACTTTCATTGATGTAACTGTTCTTTTCTCTGGCTCTGATACCGTTATCTCCATCCATTGTAGTAAATTTTTCTAAAAAGAAAATGTGACATCATCATGATAATGTAGATGTATAATTTTTTTTTTTTTAAAATTCCCATTGGTGCAAGGTATATAATTCATTACAATACTGAAGAAAACAAAAACAACACATATCTATATAAAAAATAATTTAATGCAATGAGTTTGCATTTTATCTAACATTACCAGCAGTTTTTCTATGAAATACAGCAGAAATAATATCTAGTACAAGGTGTCTGATCAATGCAAAAAGTTGTATCACCATGCGGTGGTGATATAAGAAATGTGTGACTCTGTGCCTGTATCCATGTCTACAGAAGTAACACTTCATGGCAAGCGTTATATAAATATTAGAAAAACATATCATAATTATACATCTATACAGTACAGAAAGAGACATACCATAACAAATCACTTGGGGAGACATGAATTTTAATCCTTTAGACATAAAATCACAGACATACTATCACTGTGATAGACCTAAAAAGCAATAAAACAGAGTGGTGAGGATTAAATTTTATTACCTGTTTTACCTGTAATTCCTTTGAAGTGTACCTGCTTAATTAGATTTTTACCTGTAAAACAGGAAATGTCCGGACAAAACTTGGGTTTTATTGCTCCAATTAAAAATTTTTAAAGGTAGAAATTAATCCCAATCACTTTCCTAGACATCCCCACTATCACAGTGATTAGTTATGGTATGTCTCTTTCTGTACTGTAGCTTCAAATCACTTTATTATTGGTGCATTGAAGATTATTTTTTCCTACTAACCCCCTTTGATGTGTGTCTGTTATAAAAGCTCCACAGAGCTTATGTTTGTTGTTTAAACCACCAACTTTAAAAAAAAAGTTTTCTTGACTTGACTTGGTCTGATTTCTTGACGATATATGTATATTAACAGGCCTGCCAACTTTCACGCAAATGTGTGAGAATCACACATTTTTGGAGCAAAATCTTAATTTCGTCATGGAGGTGCATACCTGAGTTGTATTCAGGTAGTAGATATATAGCCAGAAAAAAATTCACTGAATATTAACGGAATATTTCTTTTAGCTCATTCAGTAGGGAGGCTGGCTACGAACAAAAAGGTCCAGGGTTTCGAGGAGGCACTGGCAGTAAAAATGCTGATTTTCAGTATGGAACATGCTCTCTGGTCACATTAGAACTCCAACCAAGGACATATAATAAGAAGGATAAGCATCTTGTAATAAATTGGAAATATATTGCGAGATGTGAGAGTTTGTTTATTTTGGGACATTATCATTAAAGCATTAAAATAACATAAATATAATCAGTCAGGGGACAGACTGGTGCAAGTCTGAAGAATTTTGGACTTGTTTTAGTTTAATTTAACACTTACTTTTGTATGCATAGACCTGTTGAAGTCTAAAATTTTTAGACATGATGAAGTCTAATGCTAATTTCCTGTTGCCCAGGTGTTTCAAATTTTATGGATAATTAGACTTGTATAACATTCTAAAATTTGCTAAATCATGTAAATTGACCATTTTAATTAGCCAGGCATCAGTATTTAAATGCTGGGCATCCAGACCTAATTAGAATTACATGGAAGTTTAATTATCAATTTTTATCAGAAAATTATGGGTTACTTGGGCAAAATTAGGAGAGCAGGTGTACAATCAATTAAAACTTGTTATAAACTAGAGAATGTGTCTGTAAGACACTGATGTCCCGCCAAAAGATTTATTGCAAAAGATAACCTCATATTAAAATGTAGGTCAAAGCCACTTAATGTCATTAATTTGGCAGTTCTCATCAAGGCAATTAATTTGATGAAATATCATTGTCCTATAATGTGTAGTTGCTAAGAAATGGACTTAAAGCAAACTTTAACCAAATTCACTGAAGCATAAAATGTAGGTCAAAGCCACCTTATTGTCAATGATTTGGGTAGTACCTGTCAAGGCAATTACTTTGATGAAATATCATTGTCCTATATGCGAAGTTGTTGAGAAATGGACTAAAACGCAAAACTTAACCAAAGTCACTGAAGCGTAAAATGTAGGTCAAAGCCACCTAATTGTCAATGATTTGGGTAGTACTCATCAAGGCAATTATTTTGATGAAATATCTTTCTCCTATAATGTATAGTTGTTGAGAAATGGACTTAAACATAAAACTGAACCAGAGTCAGTCAAGCATGAAATATAGGTCAAAGAGTCAAACTACTTAGTGAACTTTGTAGTACTATCAAAGATCTATGTACGGACCTATTTTCATTGTTCTACCTCTTATAGTTTCTGAGAAATAGACTTAAACGCAAAACTTAACAGGACGTACTGACGGACGGATGGACCGAAGGGCAGACAAGGGTAACACTATATGCCCCTTCCACATTCGTGGGCGGGGCATAAAAATAACAAAATCATCAGTATCATCAAACTGCCTTTGCAGATTGGTATAGCTTTTTGCTTAAACTTACAAGGCACTTATCATAATTTTTTTTTTTTAATGATAAATAATATGAAAGATAATTGCAAATACTCATGATCATTAAACACAAAAAACATAAAATGGCAATTTCCCTCAGACTTGTATGAGTCTGATCAATTTTAGACTTGTTCAGGTCAAAATTGCTCAAATAAACCTATATTTTCCAACTTGAAGAGGTCTAAAATAATTCGACTTACTCCAGTCTGTCCCCTGACTGATAATAATGATGGTAACAAAAATTGTTCTGGCAGTGTACATGGTGTACATGTAGTTAATATGTCTCACTTAATCATGTTAATGAAAATATCATTTTTGTGAAATTCTGTGAGCTACTTTAAAAAATAGACTGACCTAATTGAATATTTCTTTAACTTATTCGGTAGCAAGGCTGGCTACGAAGGAAAAGGCAATCACCGGACAAGGAGGCACTGCAGACCTGTTTAGTGTCACAAGATTTGCATGAGACTCACCCGAAGCTTATCTAAATTTGTGGAACATTCCTTTGATCTTTTGATTTTTTCCTTTGATCTTTAATCTCAGACCTGTCAAGTTTTGAAAATTGCCTCGCGTGAGATTTGCCAAAATTGTCAAAGATCAAAGGACAAAATTAAAAGATCAAAGGAATTTGTCTCAAAATAGCAACAGCTTCGCATGAGTCTCACGTGGATCGGGTGACACTTGACAGGTCTGAAATCTCACGCGAAGTAATTTTCAAAACTTGACAGGTCTGGCACTGGCATAGCTGCAGAACTGTAGCTCTATAGGTCCTTTTATTTTTTTTGATATGGCGGACCGCAACTATCAAAAAATTAGCACAAGGACCATAAGTGTAAGCGTACTTTCTTTCCGACGTGTAAAATTTCCGGGTATATAAACAACCTGTTGTATTTCTACCTTGATGTTTATTCCGTCACGGTCAGTACTCCATTGTAATTGGTCGATTAGATGTTGTGGATATTCTACCCTAATGCATTTTATCCAAAAGGAAGGAATACACTGCAGGAATGAATCCACTGTTACACAAGAGCTACGGTTCCGCAGCTAGCACTGGCAGTTAAAATACTGATTTTCAGTGAGGAACATGCTCTCTGTTCACTTTGATTTTTTACTTTTTTGGTAAATCTGACGCATTTGCTGCACAGACATATTATGTGATGCTAGATCTGCGATAAAACGTGCAGACCCTCCCCCTTTTCTGTTTAGGATCAATGCCGACATGTTAATCAAGATGTGATTAAATAGAAAATATGTATGCACCTTTCCAGCTTTCCTTGCAAGTTCTAATGGTTCTTCATCCTGAGAATAAGCCAGTAATTCTGGAGTTGACGGGGAGGATCTGTCACTCTCCTCCATACTGAATAATCGACCGAATCACACGTAATGTTCAGCGATAAACGCAAAGAGAAGAGGAATGTACAAACAATATTCGGAAAATCCTCTTGACTTTTCATCCCATGTTGAAATTAGAGTTAAGTCCCTTGTCCCGCCAAAAAAAAAAAGATTGAGAGTCGATAAGAGTAATAACAATACAACATAAGCTCCAAATAGCTTTTTATATCAACTAAAACAAAAAGAAATCAAATCAATCAAAATCAAATATTTATTGATAAATAATCCAAAAGAGGATTGTAATCAATAACAGACATCCATTTAAAACACACATGCAACACATGTTTACATACATTGTACATTTCTACACATTAATTATAGATAAACAAAATCATATTTGCCAAAGCACAATTGAAAAGCAGCACTAGGAAATCAGATACAATAAGATAAAGCACAAATACAAAGTTAAAATACACATGTAGACAAAAAGCACATATAAGCAAAGCACCATCAACATGCAGCAACATAAAAAGCAAAACATTATTTGAAGCATAAAAAGTAATAAAAATTTAAGCAAATACGTCAATTAAACAAAATCATGCCCAAACTAAAAGCAATTAAACACATGCACTACATTTACATGAGTTACCATTCCAAGTACTGATTAATTTAATAAATTGGTTAAAATTTGTTTAATTCTAATCTAAAATTATTTGGTAACTCCTGGGACTAATATAACATATTATATTATATAAGTCCCAGGTAACGCATTCCATGTTTTTGCAGCTAAAATGTAATAAAAGAGTGAATTCCATACCTGGTAGTTCTTACAGTTGGTGTTTCTACTCAGTATTTTCGTATCTAAAAGAATAATTATGTTTTTTAAAATTAATGCTTAATACGTCCTTGGTTATTGCAATATGTTATTTGATACTAATGAGAAGGGGATAATGAAACGGAAAATGAATAAAATCACGAACCTTGTAAACATCATAGATCATCATAAACCAAGAACCAGTAAAAACATCTTTCCTGGGAAAAGGGCAAGATTTATACATATACAACAATTAAGCAGGTAAAAATTGGGAAAAGTGCAGAAAACAACGGAATTTAGTCACCAAATTGGCTATCCATCAAAAATTATTTTTATTAACGATGTGGTGGTCCTAAAACAACCCGACAACCGGGACTTAAAAGCATAAAGGAAGAAACTTCACAAAAAGCATAATATTAAGTGATGATAAAGACATTACATCTGATTAAAAAAGTAGCATATAGCAGTACTTCAACTACTTTTGTATGTCACGGGCAAGACATATAGGAACAATATACTCCTCCGATGAAAAATACCAAAGTATTTATAACAATCTAAGAAAACAGAAAAGAAAGTCAAAAATGTGAATTTAACCCCGCGTTTCAAATAATTTTGTCTATTATATAGTTTAACAATTTCAACTTAACGAAGGCAACAGGAAAATATGGGCTGATATATAATAAATCTTGTTTAAGCTAACCCAACGCACCTTTAACAAAACTATAGAATAATCGAATTTCCGAACAAACTTACTGAACAGCCATAAATCAGTGTTCCCACTCTATTAAAAATAATGTACTCATTGTTGATTGATCAAAGTTGATATATCATACATACATAAGGATACACAAGGATGATTCATTTAACAGGCTTCTGATGAAGCCTCTTCTAAAGGCTCTAATTCTTCTCCAGCTAGATTCGAGTTATATCTCTCTAGAGTTTTATTGTCCTCCACACGATCTCTTTCTGCTCAAACTCAACTTGAACATATGATATTTTGGAATCTGCTCTTCATTTGTTACAAAATAACTTATAAAAAACAATGTGTTCGGCTTCGTACTAGTCTTAGTACCAATTGGCAAAATATTCATAAAGGTGCGTGTTCATCAAGGCTCTATATCCACTGGTCCTATTCTTATACGACATCTTTCACCTAACATCGGATAGCTCTCTTTATAACTATGCATCGGACAACACACTTTCTAATGCAAATGATGACATCAGTTTGACAAGATAGTAAACATCGGAAAAGTTAGTTGGGCACTTACAGAATAGTTCTCTCCAAATGAAATTAAAGCACATCCTCAAAAAATTTCAATTGGTAAAAAAACAATGAAAAAATACTAGTTTTGACTTGGATGGTAACAAAATTTAATTTGAGATGGAAGTTTAATTGGGCATAACGATCGATTTTAAACTTATTAATTTCAATACATATATTTCAAACATTTGTAAAAGGGCATCAAACATGTGGTAAAAAGAATTGGAAAATACTAAAACAGATTAGGAATATTAACAATATACCATTCTTTTATTATATCAAATTTTACTTGAACTTTTTTTTATCTTGGCACTTTTGTAGTGAGAAAAAAATAGAAAAATACAAGCATGGGCTCTTCGGTTTATCAATAAGGATTACATATGATGATTTATTTTTTAGGTCGAAAATGTAATCATTAAAAGTACGACGTATATAAGAACTATATGGTAAAAAAGGTCTTAAGAATTATAAACAAGGAAAGTCCACTTTATTTACAAGAGATTCATTCACCATAAAATTTCCCGTATCAAAATTTAGAAGAAATTCCATCAGTCAGAACTACAAGATATAAGTTAAGACTTTTCGTTATTCTGTAGCACTGGCCGAACCACTCGCTCTCATTTTGTCTAAGATTATTTCATTGGATAATCTTGATCCAAGCTTTGAACTCAACCATATCCTCAAATTAAACATGCATAAGCATATGAAATAGATCCAATGACCTGAAGATTTTACAATTATACTGGCCTCTCACTGATACTGCCCGATGTCTACTGAAATCCATGATGATTCTTTACCAAACCATTCGGGAAGTTTTGAATTTGATTATTATTTCGTAGTGCGACAGTGTTTTACCAGCAGACTAGGCTCCTTGAGCTAGCCGACAGTTTAGAGGCGAGCACTCCTTGACCCATCTTTCTCAATTACGTTTTGTCTTATTCTTTCGCTTTTCAAGACTGTGGTCTTGGAGTTGGCGGTCTACCTGTATTGGGGTCTCTTTGTATGTTTATTATACTATAGGGAAACAAGATTTGGGTACCCACAAACCAGTTTAATCAAAGGGCCTACCACTGGCTGTTGCTAGTACCGGTACCAAATCCGGCTATCCCGAGTTCCTATCGTTATCTGTGTTTGTCTTTTGTCATTTTATTGTTTTTCTTGTGCAGTTCCTTGGTTGGTTACATGTGATTGTAATGTTCGGCCATTGTAAGTGTTTCCTGTTATCTTTCCTTCATTAATGCTGTCTTGAACTTATCATGAGGTATGAGCAAAGCTCATTGTTGAAGGCATCATTGTGACTTCAAGATGGAAAACAACAATAAAAGGGTTGTTTCATAATTTGTTTTACCATGTATTTTGTAGAGACTTTGCTGCATGTGCATTTACTCAATAGTCTTTCATTGCTTAATTTACTGGAGTTTGTCTATCCTGCAGTGTGGAGTCCGTAAAATAGATTCCCCTTGCGAGAGATGAATGATCTATATACATTTCAGTTATAGTGTGCTTGTGCTTGTGAGAATTTCTCATATGGCTACACCATCATACTTAACCAATTTTGGTATCTTTTTTATTTTTGTAATTTCAAATTGTTATTCTGACCACCTGTTTATTGTGCCGATGATTGTTTACGCTAGGTTTTCTTACTTTTGACTAGATGAGTGCCCTGTGGTTGTTTAAGTGTTGTCTTCTGATAGCCTTTTTGTCGGGCAACAGATGACAGCGATTGTGAGAACACTTTGCCAGTTTCTTTTTATGTTAGTGACAATTCCACTTCCATGGATGTAGTGTTGCTCGAAATCTAGCAATGAATTCCACTCAAACCGGTGCTAGGGGCCGTCTTGAACTTACTATGAGGTATGAGAAAAGCTCTTTGTTGAAGACATCAAGGCGGCTTCGAGATGAAATACAACGATAAAGGGTTGTTCCATTGCTTTGTAACGTATGAAAGCTGTAAGATTTGTTCTCTTGGAAAAATACTCTTATAATATTTTGATTGTTTGACATAAATACTAATACACTTTCTCTTAAATTTATTTCCTCCATTTCCTTTATTTAGACCCAAAGCAAGCTCGGGAACGTTTCTGTTCAACATCATTGCAGTTCCAGCTTCATACTACATTGTCGCTGTTTTTTTATATGTGCCACGTTTTGTCAATATGTGGCTAATTTCTGCACGTCGAAATTTAACGTCTACTTGTAACGTCTTTTTCTAACCCCGGAAATCGCATCTAGATTTCCCTGACAGTGTTGACATTTAGCTTTAGAGAATTACTTGCCTTTTTTATTGCATGACCTTACTTCCTTAAAGCCAGTGGGTGCTTTGAAAATATGCTTTATGCTCATATCGTGGTTTCAATAAAACAGGTTCGACGGTTCTAGTTGCAACCAAATGTGGTCACATGCACTTGAATTTAATATATAAGAATAGAAAATAGAAAACAACCAATTCTAATACACATTTCATTTAAATTTCAGTAAGCACAATTAGCTCAATTCAATGGTAGTCATTGGTATTGTTTCGACTGATTTAATTACTTTACACATATCATTTAGGATATTTGAGAAAATTAAAGTAAGTTACTATATGTATATGTTTGATGATTTATTTAGTTATATGTGGATAACAAGTCATGGATAATGTCTGGTTAAGTGTAATTCTAGTACATTTAGTTGTCTCTTGGTAAAGAATAAAAGAGATACAATCGTTTTATGCTCTAATATAAATGTCATTAATGCTTTTGTTTAATGCAGATTTCAGTGCCTTTTTACATTATTGTTGCAGTAGGTAGTTATTTTGACGGTATATTTATCCTCAGCTACAATCAAAACTCGAAGCGAGCTAAAAAAAAACACACCATCAGCATGGATAAAGCGCTGATTAAGCATTGTTATGGAACTACCATTTGATTTTTATGGAGGGAAACGAGGCGAATGGGTGTGTAAAGGGGGGGAGGGGCAAGACGGGAACATCTGATGCTGGATATTTTTTTCATGCGAATCTTTGAGTCTTGATATATTTTTCACACTGGAAGCAATCCTGTCTTTTTTCTTTGGTCCAAGCCTGAAATTTTTGCTCCCATATATGTCATTCTGTTTTTTTTCGTTCAGCTATCTCCTGTTCCTATATTTTTTTCAAATCTCTGATCCTGGATTTTTTTTTTCGAATTCCTTCCCCTTCCCTTTAAAAATCAAATGGTCGTTCCCTTACTAGATAATGATAGCTCTGCAAATGATGAGCTGAACTTTCCTACGTCTGCTGATGTGTCAAAAGTGGGATAAATGTAATGTGAAAATATCTGCAAGCCATTCATTTAGAGGTCAACCATTTGATTTTCAGGTCAGGGCTTGGGCCGTTTCGTCTTGAGAAATTATTTATTTTCATGCCCATCTCTAACGAATTATCCGCTATTTTCACAAAATGTCACATTAAATTATTTATTTGTGTTTAAAAAAAAAATGTTTTAATCAAAGCTTAAGAAATTATTTTCATTACGAGTATGATTATAATATTCATTTTCACCGACAGCAAGATTAAGATTAAGTTATTCATTTACAAAATCGCCCTATCCCCCCTCCCCGAAAATTTAAAAGTCGTACCTTAGTGAATTTTGGAGAAAAAATTCCCCTAAAAAATGCCCAAACTGCATTCTGTTATGTATACGAGTTTCAAGCAGTAATCTCTCATCATCGTCATCTGTGTATATATAATGCCCCCAATTCCAATTTTACTAGTTTTTGCAGAGTTTTTCCAATCAAGTCCACTGCTTTTTTATTGTCATTTGGTCTCTTTATCGGACAACGAATGAGAGTTTTGTAAGAATACTTTGCATGACATTTTATGTTTAATGACGACCCCGTTTTCTGACCAAATTTAACAGAGACGTGGATGCAACTTGATTGACATACATGTAAGTGAAGTGCAAGAAGGTGTCTTGAACTTATTATGAGGTATGAGTATTTGCTCATTGTAGGCAATATATAAGTGACTTCAAGATTAAAATAACATAAAAAATGTTCCATTTCCTTACCATGTAAAATCTATAGGGATTCCGTCCCATGTTCACATTAATACCATATCTTTTCATTTCTGTTTTTTTTTTATATTTTACAGCTCTATTTCACATCAAGGAAGAATGACATAAGCTAATGGGAAATGGAACGGTTTCAAAAACAGGTACATAACTTTATGCATTACATAATAGCTTGATTAGGTAATATATAATGTAAAGTGAGGCTTAAATTAGATTGTAGCTTCTTCATACATCTTACATGTGAGCACACGCACTACAAAACAGTCTTTTTTTAAATACCACAGCAAAAAGTCAGAAAGGGCCGAGGAAGCTCTTAAATAAAAAATCAAAAGACACTGCAATTCAAATGTAATACAAGTAAAAAGAAAGTAACAACGACAAAATAATAAAGAGCGTCACTTATTTACAGCACTAACAGTGCAATACCCACATCTGGTCCAGTCGTGGCACTCGTCATTCAACCAATAAAAAGTCCTTTTTTCATAGTCAGCGATGTCATTTCGGTAAAAGAACTCTGGATATACCAAGTTATAAATGTCTATTTTGCATTTTCGAAATCGAGAAAGATTCTACCTATCTGTCAAATTATGGCAACGACTGCAAAACTTTTGTAGTCATTAGTTGCATACATACATGGTGAGCATGTTTTTGAGACAGTAATTTTGCTCTATTGACAAAATCGCTGTACAGTCTACAGGCAATATGATATTACGACAAACGCAATACCAAAACATAAAGCAAAAACGAAAAGGAAAAAAAAAAAGAAAATATGATCATGGCTTTCATTTTTTCTCATAATAATTTACCTCATTAGCTTTTGTTTTATGGACATGCTTTCATCATTACATATCTGTTTTGAAGATGGTTTAATTTCATATTTATGATTTGATTTCAGATAAGACTAGACTACCACCTATGTGGGTATACACCCTAAGACCTCACATCCATAGCAACAGGGATGGTTTTGGTGAAAAGTCGTTTGGGTTTAAAAGTATAACGAAAAACACAATATTCAGACAAAGAAAAGGTGTTTTATATTACACAATTTTCTAAATAAATGATATGATGTATATTTTGAACCGTCTAAGTACAGTTTGAGTACCATCTATTGTCAAAATGTAGTTGTATTTGTACATGTATGAGTGAAATCTTTTTTTATGTAACTGCATGTTTTTACGATTTGAAATTCTGAAGTAAAAATGTATGCAACAATCTTGCAAATTGGAGTAGAATTTAAGTGCAGCAATTTTTTTTCTGTAGATATGATTTATTTAACAAAAACAAAATCAAATATCTTTAAACATGATACTGCCAGCTCATATATTTGTCTTTGCAAGTTCTCTCTGGAATGTACATTGCATTTTTGAACTATTATGACAAAAATAACATAAAGCAGCTAACTGAAATAAGATTTTATCGAATACTTTCCTTTTTTTTTATGAATGAATTTCGCCGTTTGACCTGGGGTCAACTGACACTGTGACGTTGAAAAATGTATATTGTGAAGTCAAAATTCTCCAGGAAAATTAACCAACTTTTGTTTTTTCTGGTTTATCCCTCAATTATTTCAGTCAAAAAGGATGTTTGTTCTACCACAGGAGAATATTCTATAGATATTTTCATTGTAAAAAATTTCAGAGCTTCGGAAGTAATTATGGCCACAGCTACAAGACAGACTATTTACACTGACTTTTTTTAAGTTGTGAAAAGACAGACTATTTACACTGACTTTTCAATTGTCAAAAATGTATTTTTGAAATAACAATTGATTAAGAAATAAATTATGAAAATGTGAAAGTACCAAAGTCTTCTTGTGTTACTTTTCAGGAAGCAGACAAACAGATGCAGCAAGGTGGATAGAAGGATATACTTCCGGTAAACACGCTTTTGAAATAGCATTTCCTCGTAAACTGAGGGGTTCATTTTCTTCCATCGGTGTGGGTACTAAGGATTCTGACCTTTACAACAAGGGTCCAACGACATTAATTGGAAAAGGAGCATTTACATGGGGCATTGACCTCTCTACGAAGAAAGTTTACTTAAATGGCCGACTGACAAGACTTTATCCACCGACATGTTTTGAGTATCTACCGGATGTCTTTCATATGTACCTTGACATGGATAACTGCAAAATTATGTTTGGAAGTGACAAAAAGTACTATGGTCTTGCAATTCAGGACGAGGAGATGAAACGCTATACAATTTATCCAATGGTAGCCGCTACAGCCGAGGGAGCTACAATAACCATAGCATACAAAGGAAAAGGTACTGTCAGAATCAAATGATAAATACAGTAAAACTTCCATGGCTCGTACTGCAATAACTCCAACACCATGGATGCCTCGAACCGTTTTTGTGGTCCCTTTAGTCAAGTTTGAATATAGTTCGTCCTCGATATTTCGAAAACCCCGTTGGCTCGAACTGTTTTCAATGGTTCTTTGGGTACTCGAGCCATCGAAGTTCGACTGTACTTAACTTTCAAAGCAGTTTACAGGGAACCAAAGAAAAAGGACAAGCTATATATAATTGCCCTTCCCGACTTTCAAAAATGAAAAGCAAACTGTTTTCTTTCTTCATGAAAGGGGATTTTGGAAGTTTTTCCCATAAAAAAACATTGTAGGGCAGAAATTGTTTTTACACAAGTTTAACACACATGTAAGTCACTAAATACCCTGTTTTCAAAATATTGAAATATCCCATTTTTTGCTCTTTTGCTCAACATTAAAAAATAGTGAACATTTAAAATGTTCATTATGTTTGAATGAACATGAAAATAATTTTAGATGATTATTCCGAGTATTCGAAAAAGACTATAACTATGACTGGAATTTTTGGGCCACCTATTGTGGCCAATGTTATGTCTTCGTTTTTTTGTTTTTCCGACGTTGCCATTGTCCTTGGATTGTTCTTTTTAGACTGACGGTTCGGTTCTCACTTACTTTACTTATCTAATTTTCTTGTATTATTTACAACATATATTTCAAACGTGGCAAAGGTGGGCAACAAAAAGGGCCACAGGATCTGACAAGATCCCTCCCACCCAAGCTGCAACACTAATGTCACTCAGAGTAAACTTTAGAGTCGAGTATGCTAATTTTAAAAGCACAAGCAGTAAATTCCAGTCATAGCTATAGTCTTTTTCATATATGTAGCCTAGTTTACTGAGCAAGCTGCAGTGGAATTGAAGGGAAAAGTCTTCAGGTTTTGAGCAATTACAGGTTGAAGAGGGGTACAGTCTGTTTTGGTAAAAGGGAAATAAGAGTTTTAAGCTTAGAACAAGGAACCAATTATTGGTGTTAAGTCTTACAAACCCTGAGCAAATACAGAATGAATGTCATTGGTCTGTTCTTGTTGATTAAGTTGTGGTCTGTCTGTCTGTGAGCATAAATGTAGTTACGTAAAACATTTGTGTAATTTTCGTTTACCATTTTTATTTTCAGGTATAAGACTTTCAACGGCAGGACGTGTTGATACTGATGGAAATTTTAAGTCGTGGAATACAAAATTAGCATAGAGAAAGCAATATTAGAATACTCTGGATAACAGACAAACTCAAAGTTGGCAGATTTTTTAAAAATTGAAATGTTTCATATGGAATATAAACCTGCCACCATGTTTTTTTTAATATCTGTTGAAGAAAATGTATGGTCCTCACTTATTAAAAATTATTGTAAATGGAAGTTCTTTCATATATAAACAATAAAACGATATGGAGTAAATGCACATGAGAAAAAGTCTCTACAAATACATGATACAACCAAGCAAAGGAACAACGCCTTTATTGTTGCTTTTCATCTTGAAGTTACACATGTACCATGTCTTTTCGACCCTTTTATATCCAAGAAGACAATATCATGCTTTCTCCTTTCCTTCTTGTGATAAAACACAGGGAAAAATAAGGAAATTTAAAAGACCCATTTGATAAGTTTTCCAAGTTTGGATTTAGTCAAATTATGTGGAAGGGTTGAATAAAGTGTAGAAAAATCATAACAGTCGATGGATGAGAGACTGGTCTTTGAATTGATTGTAGCTTATCTAAAACTTCAATATATCTTAGGATTTTTCACTATGCATGTCACTTAACAACGGCAGTAGAATAACGAAGGAACAAAGCAAAAGATTACATAAATCAAATTCCAGAGACGGGGCAAAGGCGAGAACACCAGGAGACAGAACACTAAAAACGCAACACACCAACAAAACACACGAACAAAAACTAAAAAAAAACAGAGAAACGACAAGTGCTCCGGAAGGGTAACCTTGTCATGCTCTGTAAACAGCACCCGTCACACTGTCAGTGGGTCAGTCCAGGGTAAAGTCATTATCGGTAATGTCACTTGCTCTCATTTGTGAAACCGACATTACATATCTAGCTATGACTTTAGAATTTCTGAAGGGATGAAAGTAACAAACTCTGAACAAATCTCTGACTTAGCAGGTTTTGTGATAGTGCTTTTCTCTTTTGACAAAATCACTGTATGAACTACAAACTCTACAGTAAAGAATCAACTTTGAAATATACACTCCATACGCTGGGGAGGTAGGTATGTTGCTGCTAAGAAAGGGAAAGTTCACAATTGGGAAGTAAAATCATCATGTTTGTCATACAGCCTAGATTTCAGACGTCCATATTCATCAATTCTAACAAAAGGTCAAGGTATGAAGCCGAGATTGGTGTATCGGTTGTCTCTTAAATTTCAAGCTCACTTGGTAAGAAATGGACATAAGACCCCTAGATGCTTTGTTTTGGGTCGTTTTAACCTGGATATGGGATGTTGTCTCCTTGACATTTACCCCATTTCCTTTCCTTTTCATATAAATTTGCCCAACCTTCTGTATAAAGTTTATCATGCATAGATGACAATGTTGATATTTATATGAGACGTAGCAGTTATAAAGGTTGTTCTGATCCTAATATTAAGAAACAGATAACCCGATCTGCCCAGAGAATAATTTAAGAGGCATTAATTCTTGGCCGAATATTATAAGATTTGCAACTGATAAGTATACAAAAGACATCCTGGAACAAACCTACATGACTATAAATTTTAGAATTATAAGAGATAAGTATCAGTTCTATATCATTAAGTCTGATATTGTTGACTTTGCACATCCTCTTCATATCCGATAGGATGGTGAAATGAAGATTGTGTTAGGGTTTGTGAGCATTATGCTTGTAAACTACGGCTACAAACTTAACATTATTAAAGTATAATTGTGTATTGGTCTGATGTCAGATAGACTATATGAAAACACGTTTTTTGTAACAAAGACAATTGTTTTTGATGTTCCTGTGTCAACGACCTAAAATTTTTTTCTTGAAACCTTAGTGGACTTTGCAGAGAGTAATATTCAGAAAGGTGTTTATATTCTTCGAATTCCAGAATTTTATCAAAATATATGATATATATTCCGTTACAGCATCAACCATTAAAACAACATTGACAATAATATTTTAAACTAACTTCCAACAAAATAAAGCCTTTAAATGTAAATTTTGTTATTCGTTCAGTCCTATATATTGATATTGCAATCGACCAGTTAGGCCATTTTAACACTTATTGACACACTTTCGTGTACTTAGAGCTACTACATACGTTTAACTTTTATTTAAATAGTCATTAATTCATAAATAATTTCAATAGTAAATTTTAAATATATATATATATATAATTTGGTCAGGGTATGTAAATCAGAAAGATTATACTTGCCCTTTAATCACTCAATGAAAGGTAGCACAAAAGATCAATTCATACCTATCTGACTATTTGTTTACATTTCTGTAGAGTTTATTGATCCGGTACTTTTTTATTTTGACGAAATAGATCATTTGGCTATGTACATTCACTAATGCAATACACAAACACATGTAATATGTATATTCAATTTCACCTTGTCAGACACCTGGAAACAGATAAGGGCAGGTAAGTAAAATTCTGTATATGACGGAAAATAGTTTTAAAATATGCAATAGAATGGCCTACCAATCTGTATTTTCATCTATGGCATAATTCCGTGGCACTTCATGATACAATTGGTATATAAGATACAAAAAAAAATAATTTACTCTAACCATTAATTGTTTGAATAAACGTAGTTTTTTTTAATTGTACAAAATAGTGTAATAAATGGGATCACCTACACTGAACTAAAGAAACAATCTTTTTTCAGTCTCAAATCTTGCAGTTTATCATTAAAAAAAATTCTCAGTTATTTTCACATTGTGAAGCAGTTTTGTGATTGTAGCTGTTAATTTTTTGTCTGATGCAACGTTTTTCATACTGAAAACATGTAATGGAAGAACATCCAGAGATGTTTCCCAAAGCATTAGACTTTCAGTTAAACAATTATTTTGTTTTACCAATACTGAAACCATTCATTGTTTTCGCGAATCTAGGATAGTTACCCATTTTATTTATTTTTATCGTTATATCCAATAATTTAAAGATTCTAGCCATTCTTAAAATATTTTACGAAAAAAGGATATGGAGTAAATGAACATGAGACCATAACACACATGTTAACTCCAACTGCAATAATTTTAATGAGCTGTATGGCCATTTCGGAAATTAATTCCTCATCAGCAGCACTAGAACCCAAACATCGGAAATGCATGAATTAAAAAAAATGTTTAAGAGGAATAAAACCAAACGAAATCCGTATAATCAAATATAGCTAAGGACAAAACTACGATGGAGAGAGTTAAACCTTAGGTTTTAGAATTGATAAAAATTTAGATAATAGTAATTGAACAAAGTTTACACATGAGATATTATCTCCTGTACAAGTACACCATATCTAAGAAAAATAAAGAGCATACATCTCTAACACGGGGAATTGTTTTACCAACTCCACACTGCATTAAAAGACAAAGGATATGGAGTAAATGAATATTATGTATGGCATTTGAAAGCATTAAAATATTACAGTATGGAGTAAAAACGTCCGTCCAGAAAAGTAAGGGAACGTGGTGATTTTATATATTCAACATACAAAAATACTGAAATTTTCGCAAAAATATACAGAAAAACAGGTGATCAAAAACGGTCACTATTATTTGAACTGCTTAAATAATTATGAATTATAACCAATTGTATTACTCTAACAAAAATATTCTTCAGGATTTATTCTTTAGGTATAATCTTCTTGTAACTGTTTCCGTTATCTATATTTCGAATGACGGTATAGAAGAAACAACAATATTGTGTACAGAGATAAAGCGGCGAATACAAGTCACTTTGCCGAAAAATACAAAGACAAATTTTGCATGTTTAGTCCCACTGATCAGCACATCCTTCTAAATGAAGCAGTAATGCAATGGCATTTACGTTAGTTTATTGAGACACTTTGGATAGTTATTTGGGTGAACATTTCTGTAAAAAGCTCCATTTTACTAGCAGTAGTCGGTTCTGGATTGGGTTCTGTGTCTCCCAGAATTTGCAAAATTGCGTAGCATCCGTTTATTTGACAAAAATGGCGACTTCGACTTGTCGCTAGACCAGTTTGTGTCTCGGAGATGAAACAGCTGCACACATTGAAGTTCATGTCAGGGAGCTATACACATGCTACAGTCTGCGTTTTATATCCTTATCCGAACTGACTAATGAAAACATTGACTATGTTCAGGTCCTGTGAAAGCAAATCTTAACAGCAGCCAAAGCCGCCATAGTGACGTGGAGAAGGCAAAGTCCGTAAAATTATCGTTGCCTTTGGAGTTTTGGTTACTGCAGACGAGTAGAAAACCAAATATCACTGACAATAAACGAATTTTTTTTTAATCAAAGTCTTGGGGGATTACTTCAAATTGATAATGAGATGGGGATGAGTCGCTGAACTAGGTGCCCTTTCCTTGCTTTGGATTATATGATCATAAAGCATTTAATCGTAATTAAAATATGCAATAAGGATAGGAAATTGGAGGAAGGATTACTAGTATGTGAAAAAGTCAATATCAGATACTATCTACATTGATAAGGGTTCAAACCACATGTAATTTGACGACTTTGTCCCAGCTAGCTTTCAAATTAACTGTTCTCATCAAAAAAGATGAGAAGGTTTATTAATCTGTATAGATATCTGATAAGGTTTACTTTTCTGCTTAAAATATGCAATGAGGTATATATTTTTGAGATTTTTAATATATATATGATAAGGTTTGGGGGTCTTGATATACAAGCTGCTCAACCTCTAAATCAGGGTATGTTTGATGACTACATAAACCAAAAACCAAAAACAATGAGCGACCAACTACAGTCCAAAAACCTTTGTTAAGGGGCATAGATATATAATGAAATTTATCGACACGTCTTAGCTACTTTGCAATAAAATGAACGTCTCTAGCCTGGTTTATTCTGACCTCAAGAAATTCATATTCACGTGTTGTATCTGTATGGCACGATGTACTAAGTAACAGTGTTTCTCTATTCGTTATATGAATCGCAATCATTTCAAATCATCATGTTATTTTTTGAATTTGGTCTTCATGGTGGAAACCATTTGTATAGCAGAGGTTACGCAAAGATTGTCTTTTGCTTTTGTGAATCCATATTATTCGCATTTCGATTTTTTCATCACCTCTATTCTGTCAGTATTTGGCAAGATGCTTTCGAATTGCTTTTGTACGACGTCCTGAAACGCTTCCTTGCTAACAACTATTTCAATTCAGTGTAAATATCTTTTTACAGACGATCATAGGAAGACACTGTATATGAACACAGTATGACCTAATGGGAAATGGAGCTTCAGCTTCAAGAACTCCAGGTAAACTGATAATTTAAAATGCAAATTTAACAAGAACAAAACAAGTCCATTACATCGACATAGTGTAATTATCTTCACGTGTCAAAGTTTAATTCTATTCATTTATACTGGATATGAAAACAAGTAATTGCACATTACATTAATCCCTGTACAGTTTGCGGATGCGAGATGAGTCTTATAACGGTCAAGTTAGGCTAGGCCTACTCCTATCAATTTAAGGGGTCTTTAACGTGCTTGAGCTGTTCCTCCCCTTAATACTGACCAAGCTTTTTTCTTCCAATCCCCAGTACTAGTGGTCATTACTTGAGACCATCGCCCAAAAAGTGTCAAGAGACAGTCAAAAGTTAGTCCATGAAATTTTCCCGATGACTGTGGATCGCAGTCCGACGCGATAACCACTACACCAAAGGCTCGTTCTACGTATTCAATCGTTAACATTGGTTCACTAATATATAACTAAACAAATGCTCGATTGACGCGGAACTAATAGTGAATTAATCTTATCATGGACTTGCTGTATAATACAAAAACATAAAGAAAGTAAACAAAACAAAACAAAACAAAACAAAACAAAAACAAACAAAAGAAACAGACAAACAAAACAAACAAAACAAAAAAGACAAAAAAAAAAAAACACGACCAGGGTGAAACTTTTTGAGTTATGACACGTTGAATATGATTAGCTCCATAAACAATAGAATTTTTATTCATTACATTTTAAGTGTTATTTTAAACGATATTTACAATCTTCCTTCAGGTCCAAAGACTCCCCCTCAGTGGATATATACAGTGAAATTCAGTCAAAACTTTTACAAGGATGGGTTCGGTAGAGTGTCTCCAGGATGTAAAAGTATCTCTCTAAACACAGTAGTACGCAACAGAAAAGGTAAGGCCATGGACGTCTATGGTAAGACTAATGAATCATATCACCATGTGCTTCGGAGATGAAAGGGTATTATAGGATTAAACACTGGGTTTTAGGATATTATCTGTGTATAAACTCCGGCAGCCCATTCACAAACTCAACAAAGTCCGAAGGAATTTATGAAAAGTTTTAGTGATCTGCCGAAGTTTATACATACCCAATTTCCTAAAAAAAAAAAACAACAAAAAAAACAGTGTTTAATTGTTATAAATTCAAAATGAGTTCAGAAATCTTTGATCGGAGTAAACAACATTTTTATTTGCTGCACTATATTTTCTGGTAGTGGAAAAATGGGCAAACGGAAATATATAGAAAAATATTTCTTTTGTTATTCATGAAGTGGGCCAATGAAAATGAACGTTACAATTACTTTTGGAATTGTATAATGTTAAACTAAACAGCTGTAGTTGTAAAACTAAGTCCATAGTTGTGCATATCATTGCCAGGCCTTCCGAATAAGTTAAGGTAGACTTTTTATCTGTAAAAAGTAAACATAATCACGCGCTACGGAGGATTATGTTAGATCATTACCAGAAGCATAGTCGTAACGGCAACAATACTTTTCAGTTCTTACGATTGATTTTGCTAAATTCTATGTATTTAAATATGATGTTATTTATCTTGTAGGTTGTACTGAAACAGACGGTGCTATTTGGTCAAAAGGTTTCAATAGTGGAAAACACGTCTTCGAGGTCGTATTTCCTCAGAAACAGAGAACTCCATATGCCTCAATCGGCATAGCTGTAAAGAATACGGAGTTATATTCACGTAGAGCTACTTCTCTAGTCGGACAATCTAGGTTCACATGGGGAATAGACCTTTCATCCAAAAAGGTGTTCTCGAATGGTATGCTAATTGGAAAATTTCCGGACTCATTTTTCTCAAAGTTACCAGATAGATTTTTCATGTACATTGATATGGTCAACTCCCGGTTAATGTTTGGCAGTGACGGAAAATATTATGGGACTGCAATTGAGGACGCCTCTATGAAAAACTATACCGTATATCCCATGGTATCCGTAGCAAGGGAAGGGGCTGTGGTCACAATGGTGTACAGAGGAAAAGGTAATATATTTCTTTTAGGAAGGAACAAACAGGGTACATTGCAAAT
>MJUU01021637.1:0-14334 GCA_002080025.1 Modiolus philippinarum
AAGCATTAAATTTTCTTCTTGATAATATTTTTGTTCGTTTCGGTAATAAAGTCCATCGGCAAAAAATAGGTATTCCTATGGGTACAAACTGTGCACCTCTCATAGCGGATTTATTTCTTTATTGCTACGAATCACAATTCATGGCAAAAATTCAAAAAGAGCCTTCTAAACAGCATTTAGTGGATATTTTTAACAATACATATAGATATTTGGACGATATTTTGGCTTTAAATAATCCTGAATTTTCTAAATTTACAGATGAAATTTACCCTGCCGAACTTACTTTAAATAAATCCAATAGCAGCAGTGAACATACTCCTTTTCTTGATCTTGATATATCAATAAATCAAGGAAAGTTAAACGCTATAAAAGTTTAGGATAAAAGGGGATGATTTCTCCTTCCCTATAGTAAATTTCCCAATCTCGACGGCGATGTTCCGTTAGCCCCTTCTTACGGGGTATACATTTCACAACTTGTTCGATATGCACGAGTGTTAGTAATGTTTCTGACTTCAACGACCGAAATCTTTGTCTCACTGAAAATCTTCTGCATCAAGGGTTTAGATATCATAAATTGATAAAAACGGTCTCTAAATTTTATTATAAATACATTGATTTATTAAGAAAATTTGGTTCTACATGCAGAACAGGGCATTTCACATCCAAACTTTTATGGAAATATCATTTATAAAGCGCATAAATTCAAAAATTGTCCTTCAAAACTTATTAATCCGTTGAACAAACTTATTCATAAAGGATATAAATACAGCATTATTGCTTTACACCATAACTAAATTTAAACAATTTTTATATTGGCAGTATTCGGCATTGCACAATATTATGTTCTTCTTTCATAATTGCTGATGTTGTTATACGAAATCTATTTAGAAGTATTTCAATCGAAGTGTCATATGTAAGAAGGCTCGATATCATAGTCAACGGAAATTATGTCCTTTGCAAGCTGTCATTAACTGCGAGCATTTGTCTGGACAGTACACGTGTGTATTGTTTTCATGTTTTATGTACTTCATTGTAAGGGTACTCGTCTTGATAAGTTGGACTTTTTTCTAGTTTGATTTTTACTGTGAGTCTTTTTATGCATTTTTTAGCCATTCACCACACATAGTGGGAGGATTCCAGAAAACGAGTTTTACCCCACCGCAATTTTTGCACCTGTCCCAAGTCAGGAATATGTTGGTCATTGGCTTGTCCTTGTCTTCTTATAAAAATTTAGTTTCTTGACATTCGGGTTATTGGATATGGTTTGTTTTCATTGATTTATTCACTTTTTTACCCGTTTTTTTTTGGGGGGGAGGGGGCATTTAGGGCTTGCTTTATGGTGAGGTTCCTCACTGTGTTGAAGACCGTATATTGACCCCTAGATGCTTTATTTTGGGTCGTTTTAACATGGATATGGGATGTTGTCTCCTTGACATTTTCCCCATTTCTTTTCTCTTTCATATCTGTCAGTTTTTAAACGTATTTTGGTTTATGGATTTCCAAATGTTTTGATTTTATCTGCACTGAAGAGACATAAGTTGTCGAAATGCGCATATGTATAAACAAAATTCATAGTAACTTCGTTATTTTGTTATTACCTTTGATGTTCGATTTCGATATAATAAAACACTTATTTACTGTCTATTCTAACAATAGCAATTTATTATTTCCCTCCACAACAACTATTTCCCTCTGCTACGCGTCGGAAGAAAGTTGCGTCTCGGGAAACCATAAACTTGCTATTGTCCTCATAGCCAGTAAACAGTTCACACAGTTGCGTATTACAGTTGTCCATCAAACTAATCTATGAAACATTTAAATTTAATGATTTTGTCTCTTGCAAACATTTTGAAACAATCTTGACAGGTTTTTAATCCAATACTATCAATTTACCACAACTAGGTGCATATATTTATATATTGTCGTATGTGTCTATTGCTATCGCAATATGGACGAACAGTAAAAAAGATTGTCTTCTATTAGTCTTTTGTCGTTTTGTCGGTCAACGGATGAAAGCGGTTGAAAGGACACTTTGCCAATTAATGATATGCCCACATTTATGGATAATGAAGGGCATTGGTGTGGCGTTGCACGACAATAAGCAATCAAGTCCGCTAAGCAGGTGCTAGGGGCTGTCTTAAACTTGCTATTAGATGTGAGCAGGGCTCCTTAATATGGTTGAAAGCCCACGGTAACTTCACAAGTACAACAAAAAAGTGTAGTACCAATGTATTTGTAAAGACTTTGTTTCATGTGCGTTTATACTCCATATTCCTTTCATTGTTAATTTAAGCAATATGAAGTTTCAATAACCTTTGTTTAAGTTTTTATTGTATATTAATATTCTGATTGTTGATCGTGGAATGTCGGTATGTTAGGATTTCTTGTTATTAAATAGTTCTGACGTTCTTAACTGGCAAGCAGCATTTCAAGCCGAGTTATATGGGGCTCAAAACAAAATTACCGAACAGAGTGGTCAAGAGCCAAAGTTCATGGTACAAAAAGACAAATCAGGTCTATACCACCGGCAAAATTGTCGACCGCAATGGCCTGATTTTGTACAGGCATTTCAATAGAAATGGAGGGTTAAATCGATTTTACTGCATGCCAAACCTCCCCTTCCATTGTGGTAGGTTCCGGTAGCAACTCCACAACAATTGCCATTGAAAGGCCGTAGACAGTTAAAAGAAATGGTCATCCCAGTATTAAGAAAAGAAAAAATCTTGAATCGGAGTTCGGACTGAAACTTCAAATTTTTCCACAAAGTACTGATATCTATTGAAGAACTTTTTTTAATAATCGTATGACATGGAAATTTTTTTGAAGCCTTGTTAAATAAGGCGGTCACGGAAATAACTATGTCTAATGAGAAAGTCTGTAAGGATTGTGCTACCTCTTGTGCAAGGAATCAGCTAAAAGCATACACTCCGTAAACAGGAGAGGCTAGAATATTACTGTCCCTGTTAGGGAAATTGATAATTTTGAAATTTTTTGTCGTAAATTTAAGTACTGAGAAAATCATTTTAGTACTGAGATGACCATTAAATTTAAATTTAGAATTTTTATTTCTAATTTAAACTTGACCACAATAAAAAAACAATTAAAGATTTTTTTAATTTTCCAGTTATGTGATTTAATACATGGAAACTCTCTTGACAGGTTAAGCATTGAAACTAAAAGGTTTATAATATGGGTTTTGTTTGATCTTTTTTTGTAGCTCACCTGGCCTTTTGTCATCATTTTGTATCCGTCTGTCGTCCGTCCATCAAGAATTTCAAAAATCATATCCCCTGAGACTGCTCGGCCAATTGTCATCAAACTTGGTCTGAATCATCACCTGGGTATACAGCTTCAAAAGTATGTTCGATAAATCCGGACACCAAATAACATATCTGCTGTTTCTCAAAATAGAACATGCGGTAAATTGCTGTTTTTTTTTGCAAATAACTCAAAAACGTTACAATTATTTAAACTCAGAAATGCAGTAAAATAATGAGCTTAGCAAGATCTTTCCGCCCAGCAATTTTGAAGAAAATCCAGAAACCCTTCTTAGAGTTATTTCCCTTTTTCCGTAAAATTTTCCAAATTTTTATTTTTTTTAGCTCATCTGGCTATAGCCAGATGAGCTTTTGCCATCACTTTTCGTCCGTCGTCCGTCCGGCGTAAACTTTTCATTCAAAGATCTTCTTCTCTCAAACTACTGGGCCAATTGAAACCAAACTTGGCCACAATAGTCCTGAGGTGGTCCCTGCAAAAAAGTTGTTATTCACATCTGTGCTATATCAAAGATGGCCGTCAGCGGGGATCATAGTTTTAACATTGGACCCTATGGGAAAACACTTTCAAAGATCCTCTCCTCTGAAACTACTGGACCAATTGAAACCAAACTTAGCCAAAATAGTCTTTACATGGTGCCCTGCAAATAGTTGTTTTTCAGATCCCTGCTATATTCAAGATTGCCGCCTCCGAGGAACATAGTTTTAACATTGAACCCTATGGGAAAACACATTTAAAGATCTTCTCCTCTGAAACTACTGGGCCAATTGAAACCAAATTTGGCCACAATAGTCTTTAGATAGTCCCCTGCAAAAAAGTTGTTTTTCAAATCCGCGCTATATCCAAGATGGCCGCCAGTTTGAATGATAGTTTTAACATTGGACTCTATGGGTAAAAACATTCAAAGTTCTTCTCCACTGAAACTACTGGGACATTTGAAAGCAAACTTTGCCAAAATAGTCTTTACATGGTCGCCTGCAAAAAAGTTGTTTTTCAGATCCGCGCTATATTCAAGATGGTCGCAAGCGGGGAACATTTGTTTTTAACATTGGATCCTATGGAAAACACATCCAAAGATCAGATCTTCTTCTCTAAAACTGCTGAGCCAATAGGAGCCAAATTTGGCGAAAAGTTTTAACATGGTCCCCTGCAAAAAATTGTTTTTCAGGTCCTTGCTTTACCACCAGCGGGCAACATAGTTTTTTTTCATATTGGACCCTATGGTAAAATACATTCAAAGATCTTCTCTGAAACTGCTGAGCCAATTGAAGCGGATCTTAGCCACAATGGTTCTTAGATTGTCCCCTGCAAAAAAAAGTTGTTTTTCAGATCCGGGCTATATCCAAATGGCCGCCAGCGGCGATCATAGTTTTAACATTGGGCCCTATAGGAAAACACATTCAAAGATCTCCTCTGAAACTACAAGGCCAACTGGATCCAAAATTGGCCAAAATAGTCTTTAGGTTGTAAAAGATTTGTTTTTTAGGTCTGCACTTTATCTAAGATGTCTGCCAGTGGGGAACATAGTTTTAACATTAAACCCTATTGGAAAAGACATTCAAAGATCTTCTTCTCTGAAACTGCTGAGCCAATTGGAACCAAACTTCGCCACAACCGTCTTTAGGTTGCCCCCTACAAAAGAGTTGTTTTTCAGGTCATTGCTTTATGCAAGATGGCTGCCAGCGGGGAACATAGATTTCACATTGGACCCTATGATAAAACATTAAAAGATATTCTCCTGTGAAATTACTTGGCCAGTAATAAAAATGTACTTGGACACAATGGGCCATAGTTGTTTCCATTTAAAAACTTTGCCTGGCTTGTCTGCATTGCATTCAAGATTGCCCCAGTGGGGAACATAGTTTAACATTGAAACCTATTGGAAACATATCGGATATCATTTAATGGTCTTCTCCTATGAAAATATTTAGCCAATTGGAACCAAATTAGACACAGTGGTCCTTAGAATGTCCCCTTCTATAAAGGTGACAGTAGAACTGCAACCCATCCAAAATAGCTGCCAGTCTGGAACATAGTTTAACTTAAGATAATATAACATCAATGTCTATAAACAAATTTGAAAATAATGCCCTTAAAACACTGGGATTATTTTAACTGCATATGTCAGCCGTGGCCCAGGTGAGCGATACAGGCTCACTTGAGAGCCTCTTGTTTTTTATTTGAAAAGCTATAACAGATGGAAGTCAACTTTAAGTTGCAAAAATGTGCAACATATGAACATACCAAGATCTTCCCCGTAATTATCAAGAAAATCTAAATTTTATATATTTTTTCTTATTTTTCAAAAACAATTTGAGATAGAAGATAAGTGTTAATAGCAAAAGTGTACAGTTTATTAAGAACTGTAATTTCTACATAATTATGTTCAACAGGTTCACAAGATGGTAACCGTCGGGGACTTAGATTAACATAGGACCGTATGAGAAATGGTGTAAATTGTTACTTGAAAACCGTTTCATTCATCAAGTTAATATAGCTGGGCAAGGTAGCATAATAGTCATTAAACAAATGTGGGATTGTAGTGCAGAACATGAATCAAAGATGGCCGACACTGCTGATTTTAGTATAATGAAGAACCCTATGAAAAAAAATGTTATAGATTCATTGGTAATCTTTAAAAATCGTTTCAAATATTAAGTTGATATTATCTTGGCATGGTAACATGCTTTAATTTAATCTGGTAATCTACCAAATTTTATGTATTTGAAGCGATCACAAATCCAAAATTGCTACCATTGCTGATCATAGTTTTACATAGGAGCCTATGGAAACTTTTAATTTTTAGAAAACTGTTTCAAACATCAAGTTGATATTAATTGGATATAGTAATATTATGGTCAGTTAATTGGAATGAAACGGTTTTCAAGAAATAGCAATTTACAACATTTTCCCGTAGGGACACCTGTTTAACTATGACTTGCATTTGCGGCAATCTTGGATCTTTGATGGGTACTAACATCATTCATTTGTTAAATGACACTCAGGTTCCATACCTAGTTAATATCAACTTAATTCATGACCCATTTTTAAGAATTAAGAAAGACTTTTTTACAGTTTTCGTTTTATTACTAAAGATAACTATCAAACAAGTTTTAATTGCAACTAAACAGTAATATGGTTTGCTTCCAACATTTTTGCAGGTGAAATACACGTATCCTCGCGTAAAATATAAATTTTGGCACAAATTTATTAAATGCCAAGCAACGGGGATATAAACATATAATTCAGAAAGCTTTCACTCTATCATTGTTTGAATCTCACTTGTACATAGAAACTTAAAATCTCAAAAATATTGCCAAAAGAGATACATCTTCGTGAAAATCATTCATAAATAAACTTCAGATCAGATCCTTTCAGCTCATTTTTGTACTTTTCGTCAAATCTTTCATTTTGTGATACAGTGAAATAGTTTTTCCAGTCACCAATTTCACCTACAAAATAACAAATAACTTAGTGTATATTCATCCGTTATTTATGTAATTACATGAAATACCGAATTTGAATATTCTTTCCTATCAAAAATGTATAAAGTAAATTGTTCATCGATTGTTTCTCAGGTGACTATTGATTGTCTTTTTTGTGTGTAGAAAATATTTACATGCCTTTGTCTAAATTTTTAGCTTAAATGTGTACATTATTTGATAATTTTAACACCAAATGTTTTTCCCAGTAACCTTAACATTTTGCTTCTGTTTTTTGTTCAATATGAATTGTATTTCAAGTGTGGTAAATCGATTACAGGGATCAGACATAGGGGAAAATATGCCCAAAACAGATAGTCAAACATTTTTTACCTAATGCAACAAATGTAAACCTTGACAAAACACACGTTTGATGAACAATTTGTTACAGTTTCAGAGTTAACTTGATGAAGTTTTGACAAAAGCATTTTATGATCCCTATTCAATGCATCTTGACAAATATCAGCTGTAGCTGAGACGAGATAAATTCTATAAGCGACACCTGTCATGACGTTATCATTCCATACCACAACAATTCGTATTACAAAACATATACGAGACCTAAAGTAAATTGCATTTTTCCTGTAGAAAGCTTTTAATTTACAAGGATTTCTCAACGTACAATGTTATAATAATACATAGTTCAATAGCTATAGGAGTTGACTGAATTGGGGGATTGACTCACAACATCTTCAGTTTGATTTTATAAACTTGGAATGAAAAATTGATTCTGTAATCGTCTTTATTGCTTGTTTCTCACCTTTTCTGTAGACAGAACTCTGTCCAACCATATTGAATATAGTTGTGTCGTCTTCTTTGTTATCCTTCATTTCCTGAAAACTGCAAATGTCCTTCAAATCTTTGATAAAAGATTCATCCCGCTGGACTTCCAAAAATTTGGCTAAGTTGTTAACGGTCGTTGTAAAGTGCTAAAATCATAAGAATTACTTTTCAGTAAATACATCGAATCGGATTTTATTGCGTATTTTTAAAGCATGTTAACATGAATACATGGTTGAAGTGAAAATGTGTAGAATAAAAAATTACGGACGAGGTATGTATTGAACTTCAAAGATACACCCAGTCGTGTCCAGTTATTTCTTTTTCAGTGAAATAACAACTGTTTGTTTAAGGATTCGTAAAAAAAAACAAACAATGAAAGGATATGGAGTAAATACACATGAGACAAAGCTTTTATTGTTGTTCTTCATCTTGAATTTATCATGAAATCTTCCAAGATTAGCTTTACACATACATCATAGAAAGTTCAAGATTACCCTAGCATCGGTTTGAACGGAAGTTATTCCTATATATTGACCAACGGGATGCTAGATCGTTAAGAAATATAAATTGCAAAGTCCTTTTACAATCTTTTGTAATTCGTTTTCTAACAAATAAACTAGTGTTCTCAGGCTAGCCTAAATTCAAAAAATACAGACACTGAGCACTCATCGAGTCGAATGGAAGAATATTTGTCATTATAAATATGAGATGCGGGTTCAATTAACAGATGATCATAATAATATTTCGAACCTACTAATAAAAAAAAATAAATTAGAAGTCCAAAAGTTTAAAAGTTGGATAGTATACCACTTAAGAGTATCTATGGGCAAGATCAATTAAACAATAACTGAAATATATACTTTTATTAGAGAATGTAAAAAGGAACCTTTTAGTATAAACATATTTTATTCATATAAATATTCATACATAGATGCAATTCATAAAGAGAATAAAAAGAAATAGAGTCAGAAACAAGCTAATATGCTTATGTAAATCTGTTTCCTCATTACATACAGTATAATAAACATGACAATAAATCTCGTTACAGCACGAAAAATATTGATACATGAAACAATATTTTTAACTTCGACTGTTATATAAGAAAGAAAATGAAATGAAAAATCAACAAAACAAAAAGAAAATACACTAGAAAATATAAATGATAAATATTGTTGTGTGTCAAGTTGTAAATCTTTTACTCTTAATGATATAGTTTTGTACTGCAACAAAAATTTTCGCATTTGGATCATCAGATAAATCAGGAGATCCAAAAATTAAGCAACTATTATTTAATATATAATTTGGAACAAAATTCAAAGCTGCAAAAAGAGTCTGCCTAAGTAGAAAATATCTTGGACAATGAAAGAAAAAGTGGGAAGGGGATTCTAAGGCGCCGCAATCATAATTGGGAGAGTCAACAAGATTTCTCATGAACAAATGTAAATTTAAAGAACTGCAATCCATACGTATTCTAGTATGCAAAATCTGACACAGTCTATTACCAACATAAAAATATGGTCGAATTTTGTTGTCATTATTACTAATCTTTTCCTTAAATAGACTAAATGTTTCACAATGTCTGATATGTTCAGGAAGCTTATTCCATTCTTTTATAGAGGAAGCTAAAATATAATCAGAATACAAATTGGTTCTGGTCATAATCTCTAATAAATTACTAGATTGTCGGAGTATTGTGATTATGGCGATCAGAAATAGAATAAGGAACAAGACTACTTAAATATTCAGGGGTCTTTTCATTTACCATTTTTTTTAAAAAGAACGAGTTTAAGTTTCATCCGCCTGTCAGAGAGTTTTTCCCAGCCAGATTCATTATATAACTTAAATGAGAAGTCAGTTTTGTTTCCCCGTCACAATTCTAACTGTACATTTTCCAGTTTATCTATCAAACTCTGATTTTTTGTGTCCCAAATGACGTCAGCATATTCTAAAATAGGACAAATGAAACAAAGATATATTTTTTTTCAGAGAGAATCGCTCAAAAGTCGGCCGCAATTTTCGAAGAATATTAACTCGTTTATAAGCCTTTTTAACAATATAATCTATGTGGTCATGCCAGAACTCCATCTTAAAACTCCTAGATGTTTATGATTATCTACTGTTTTAAGAATCTGATTGTTCATGAGTAAATGAGGGTGAACCGGTTTATTGGATTTCCTGGATATGATCATCGATTCGGTCTTCTGAGCATTAAATTTTACCAACCATTTCAGAGACCAATTATGAATTTTTGTCAAGTCGTTATTTAATATATCAGCAGTTTTTTGCGGGCTATCAACAACTAGGTATAAACTCGTATCGTCAGCGAGAACTCCGATTTCGGCATTTATATCTTCAACAATATCATTTAAAAAAATCATAAAAATCAAAGGACCAAAAATTGATCCTTGAGGCACACTGGCCTTTATAGATAACAACTCAGAATTACACCCATTGATAACAACCATTTGAAACCTCCCATCTTAATAATTTACAAACCAATTTAGCAAGTTCCCACAAATCCCAATTTGCTGCAATTTGAATAATAGTCCCTTATGCCAAACTCTGTCAAAAGCCTTGCTAATATCACATAAAATAACCAGCACTTCCTTTCCACTATCTAAAGCTTTACCAAATTCATTCGTAATGTTGACTAATTGATTAATAGCGGAATCTCCTTTTGTAAACCAGACTGGTGCTTGGATAGAATATTGCAATCAAGTAAGTAATTGTGGATATACTTATATACACAACGTTCAAAACATTTTGATATGACACTTAATTGCGATATAGGCCGGTAATTCTTTACTTCATTCGGTTAGTTGTTTTTTGAGTAGCATTACCTCTTTTCCATTGACTTGGGAAAAAGCTTTTTGTAAAGATAAGTTAAATAATTTACACGGGAGAAATTTAATAATAGAGGCAGCCTCCTTCAGCAGTCTTGGATTGATCAAATCCGGACCGGAAGCTTTATTTGGATTAAAAATCTTAAAAACCTCTTCGACATCATTCTCTGTAATATATATATTATTCATACTGTGTCCAATTTGAACCAAATTTAGTAAAAGACTATTAGAATCGACAATTTCAGACTGATCTGCAAAATATTTGTTAAATATATTTATCGTAGTCACCACGGTCATATAACCAAATCTTTCGCTTAAATGTTTTCGCACGAACTTTTCGCGAGTTAAAAAAATCCAATTATAGGACAATTATACCTTGTTTGTCTAGTAACGGCGGTCCAACCCCGGTATAGGATAAACTATTGATATTGTTTGTTAATATTAGATCGATTATAGTGGACGAGTTTTCCGTAAAATGTGTCGGCTCATCAATCAGCTGAGTTAAACTGAATTCAGTAAGTAGGGATTTAATCTTAGTATATGTAAGAACATGATAATCCCCTTCTTCGTGAATAAGTACGAGCGTTAGCGAGTACTTAACACGAAGAAGAGAATAATCATGTTCTTATATATTTAGAATATTTGGGGCAGGGCTTATTTCCTGATTTGAACATCACAAGATCCTGATGCCAAGGACATACTTTGTGTACATAAAACGTTTTTGATAACTTAATCAGCACAATATTTATTACAAATATTTCCAAAAATGTAGTTTTATAGCCGAAAAGCCTTTTATATCCTCCAATACTTTATCCTTGCTTTTTATTAATTTTATAATTAGCCCCCCCCCCCTCTTATCTATTTTTTTATTTGTTTATCTGAATTATACAGAATATTCAATTTATTGTTTGAAAATGACTTTTGAGTAAATGACAACTTCTTATTTTACAGATAATTGCTTTACAATTTACATTGATCTAAATGAAATGCCTAAAGCAGTTTAAAGCTTACCCTAGCATGTAAAAAACAATAGATAATCTTTTAGTAAGAGCATGATTTTCTTATGTTCTTCACAAATAAGACAGCTGAAATCCTGTTATCTGATTGGTCGAAAGTACTTAACTATATTCTAAATATTAGAAGGGTCACGCTTGTTGTCATTAAAATGACCTGTTATAATAATCTGGTCAATATTATTATCGTTTAAAGCGATATGAATGGAATTCTCAAGTAATGTCCAAACACCTGGATTGCTATTAGGAGGCATATAATACTTTTTTCTCATTGAGTTTAAGTTGTAACCACACACACATTCTAGGTTATCTAGCTCGATATCACATCGTCTAGTTGCGTTTATATTTTGTTTGACAAAAACTAGTACTACTATATTATAACGAAACCTCTTAAAAGGCTAAAATTACAATTCCATGCTACAATCTACCATGGAACTACACCGCAATATCTCATTTAAAACAAAAGAGAAACGAAAACAAATCTATAGGAACTCGGCACAGCCGGAGCAAAGATCTTAGGTATTTAAAGCGGACAGAATATTAACGTAAAACAGTTGTCTTTGACATGATTTTATGAGGGCTAAAAGCGCGTATCAGCGACATTATCATACATTCTTTTACATTTAACAGAATATGGGCACACAGAAGCTATAGTTAGTCGTCATATAAGCGGGATGTTGATGCATCATTAAACCTGGTTTAATCCACCATTTTATTTATAAAATGCCCGTTCCAAGTCGGGAATATGACGGCTTGCCAAAAATGTTCTGTGTTGGATTGTGTTTCCCTAATTCAGTCGAATGTCGAATGATTTGCCTTACTGGTCTCTCCCTTTGATCGATTCGGACTTTTGTTGTCACATTTATTCTGTATCAATAAAGATCGTTCGAACAGCCCTTTTTCTTAATATTTTATACATGGTTTATACAAGATTAAATGTTATAGTTCATTTGCAATTCACAAAGTGTCCCTTTATTATAAAATAATTGCATTCATTTTGCTTCGTATGGAAATACCCGTATTTGATTGGTTACGAGTACTTCCGATCATTTCCGTCACTACGTTTTATTAGTCAGTAAAACTACAACAGCACGCGACTCCTTAACAACGACAAAAGTAAACAAAGACGGTGGAGTAATATAGACAAGGAAATGGTGCATTATCCACGACTTCATTAAGTTATCTTTAGTGAACATTTGCATTCCATTTACAGAATATAATTATAAAGTATTGAATGCAATATTTTGTAGTTTTATTGTCGTGTAAAAGCGTTAACCGTAGCTCATTTTTCACACGAAGAGCTAGCGCTTCATTCAAAATGTGCTACGGTCCTAGCTTTTACACTCCAATAACACTACAAAATATTGCATTTAATTCTTAAAGGAAATAAGCACATACAAATCTGCAAGTTGCTTGGCAGTTACCAAGATGGACGGTCATATGATGCCAACATTATAAGCAAATCCAGATGACAGAATATTCATTCATGCCTTTGTTCTGAATGTTTTGGTTTCTGGTTCTGTGCTTTGTGTCTGTCTGGCGTCATTGTTTTTGTGTCTAACGTCATTGTTTTCTGTGTTCTCGTTTTTGCCCTGTCTTTGGACTTCGATTTTTGTGAATTTCACCCCTTTGTTCCTTCGGTATTCTACTGCCGTTGTTTCAAAGGAAAGGTGTAAATTTAATTAGACTATTCCTTAATTAACCCACAAGTTGAGCATTTCACTGATGTTACAAAATGTTCAAATTTAATTTTATATAAATTAAATAAATGAAAAAAAAAATAAAAAGGGAGTCCAATCAGCAATTTATAACGCTTCTTTCAAAACTATGTATTAATTTGTTAGATTTTTAATTGAGACTGTTTCAATCGTGTTTTTAAAACTCGCAGCTTGGAGCCAAATCCAAGTATTATTCTACTTCGCGCATACTATAAATGATTTGGGATTCAAAGTCAGTCATGGAAGCAATGTTACTTTAAATTTAGGTAAAATTCAGGATATATCAATGTTTACTTGATAAAACGTAAACATTAATTTATAATAATATTGCAACATTTTTTAAATTTCTCAGTTTTGTCGGTTTTGCATGAAAAATCAATTTATTACCATTTTTTAGGAGCTTCTATTAGATTTTTGATACGACTGCAAAAAAATGAGGTCGTACATATATGTATAATTGTATGGCGCTGTTGACACTTAAGTTCCAATTGATCAATCCTTATGAAATTTTACCACAGTGTTCCTTGGCAAAAAAGGAAGCCGGGGATGGGTTTGGTAATTTTGGCACCTCCCGTTTTTAAAAAGGGGCAAGAAAGGTAAAAATTGGATGTTTTCACATATTTGGCTGTAGAATATTTATTATTTATTGGATTTTGATAGGTTTCTTTCAGTGTGTTCCTATTTAAATTTCCTTTCAGCATTTTGTCAATGGATTTTACGTGGTATGTACCAATCACGGGATAAATGGGGCCCAACAGGGGTTATTTTAAAAAAAAATCATTTTTAAATTTTTAGTAAGATTTTGATGCATTTTGCAATGAATTCCTTTTGAAAATAAACATAGAGCTGCACCATCAGATTTTTGACAACTTGTTTCTTTTCCGGATTGAATGTGGACAAAATTGCAAATTTCCAGACTACCTAAAATTTTTATTTTTCATCCGATTTCAATGGGATTTTTGTCCCCCGCCGCAACGCGAAGCGGGGACATAGAAATGCCGGGCGTCGATGTGTCTGTGCGTCCGTCCATCACACTTTCTTGTAAGCGCTCTCATGCCTACAAATTTTGACAGATTCTCATAAAATTTATACCAAATATTTATATTACTAATACCTTGGTAAAGTTTTAAAATCAACTTCGGTCCATGCTTTTTGACGGAGTTATGGGACTTTGACTTTACTACCGGAGTTGACATGTTCAACACGGCGGGTGTCTTAT
>MJUU01021637.1:15358-29630 GCA_002080025.1 Modiolus philippinarum
TTTTTTTTTTGATTCCTCTTGTATTTTCCCTAGTTTGTGTCCAGCTGGTTATTGATTCGTGTTTTTACTGTGTCCACACTCAGTTTAAATTACACTTGTTCTAATGTCAGTGGTCAACACGCTGTGGTGGCATCATGCTGCGCTCTGCGTAGACCTTTCTTTTCAGTTGAGAGGGGTGTTTGGGTTTGATTACAAATTTAGTTCAATTATACACATAGCGTTACGCATTCTCTAACTTGAGCTAGCCATATTTAGCTTGATTAAGATAACCTATTGGAGGGGGAATTGCAATAGTATAGTTTTCATAATTACCCTTTGTAAATCCTCGTAATAAACAACATGAATGTTCGAACATTCCAACTGTTTTTCCCATTCTTTGATATATTTAAACCATCCTCCGAATATTTCTTTATCTGGAAATAGACTCAGAATATAATGCTTAATTTGGACATACTAGTAAGGATATTTTCTAAAATCAATCGTCTTCCAAAAAGAGATACATTTTGCCAGTGGTTGCTTTTTTGAAACTCAATGATACATTGGCGAACCAATTCTGGAAGAAAAAGCTTAATGGGGAAATTCTAAAATAAAAACAAAAAAAAAAAAAAAAAGACAAAACAAATTAAATTCTGAGCGCAAACGCCACAAAACGAAGAAGTACTAGTTGATTGAACTCCCTCAAAAATGGAGGTAAAATCATAACCGGAAGTGAAAGCTTGATTTGCTTGGCTTTAAATCTATATTCAAATATGTAGGATTAGTTGGCATTGGAAAAAAATTAACGATGGCGTCAAAGCTACTTCCAAATAATCATGGAAACCCTCACAAATGAGTATAATAAAAATGAACTGCTATTCAGAGAGGTTCACCTCTCGATGCTTTTTTGTGTTGCAACTTCCAACACCTTTCTTTATGGGGAGAAGACGTGAAACTTGAATGCTGCTTTATTTTGCTATCATTTGTTTTAGTCAAGTTCTTAAACACACATAAATGAAACAACGACAGTGGAATAACAAAGGAACAATAGAAGTGGTGACTACAAAAATCAAAGTCCATAGGCATGGCAAAAATGGCAATAAAGGAATAAAGACAAAAAAAGGACGTCAGACAAGCACGAGACACGGAAATAAAAAGACGACATTAAGAACTAACACACTCATAGTGTGAACTACCATGAAAACCGGAAGTGACATCAGGTACTCCGAAAGGGTAAGCAGGTCCTGTTCCACTGGTGGCATCCATCACATTATCAGGGAGTCCGGGAGTCCAGAGTTCGGGGAGTTTTTAGTTTGATTTTTCTTCCGTAGTGCGACAGTGTTTTACTAGCAGACTAGATTCCTTGAGCTAGCCGGCAGTTTAGCGGCGAGCACTCTTTGACCCTTCTTTCAAAATTACGTTTTGTCATGTGCTTTTTCTGTTCCAAGATAGTGGTCATTGAGTTAGTAGTCTACCTGTATTGGGTTTTATTCGCATAGAGAAAGAGGAGGTTTTGGTACCCATAAACCGGTTTAACCCTACCACTGGCTTTTGCTAGTTGCGTTACCAAGTCAGGCTATCCTTAGTTCCTATCGTTATTTATGTTTGTCTCTTGTTTTCATTATTTTTTTCTGGTGCAGTTTGATTGTAAATTGTGGCATGTGATTGTGGTTGTTGGCCATTGTAGGTGTTTGCTGTTTTTGTAATTGAGTCAAAACCTATTATGTCAAATCCGTCAAGAACTGAAATGTAGATGAAAATTTCCATTTTCATTCGGGACACAGACACGTCACATTTGTCAATGATGTTATGGTGGCGGCCAAATTACTTCTTTAGGGACGAAAGTAACAAAGGCTGAACAAATCCCTGACTTTTTGACAGTGATTTTGCTCATTTTAAAAATTACTATATAATTTACATGTTCTTAATTGATGTTAACATTTTTAGTCTTTATCCAATGCATTTGCATCGGTACTTCAAGAAAAAAATACTAAATCGTCAAGTCCTTAAACTAAAGTTACTCGGATGATATTCTTTTAGTGCAAAATTTTAGGATAAACTTCATCTAACGTACCAAAAGGAATCGGCCATTAAACAGTTACATAATCAACTTCATACATGGATTCATATCTCGTTACCGAAACAACTGGACGTCTGAAATAAAAGTTTTAGGAAAAGCGCCATTATTTGGCTTTGTAATAATATAATTCCAGTTTCTTAGTAGTAATATATCTATATCTCTGGCATTATTAGAATCTATCCTAATTTTAGTAATCAGTACGGTAATCAAATCCCATTTATTAGACTGGAATTATATTCCAATTCACATTTTTCACCAACTGCAAAATTGCGGAACGAACTAAACAACAACACTCGAAGATGCAAAAAATACCGAAGTTGCATAAAAAACGTAAATTTCGTTATGCCGTACACGTGTTTCAAGGAGTAACCTCTCATCAACAACATTAAAATCAAATAATATGAAAAGCCATAATCCAAAAGTTCTCCAAAAAGAATTACTCATTACTAAAAAAAATTGAAATATGAAGTCGAATCTAGTACCAAGGAAATATACCGAGTGCCATACACGGAATGAAGCCTCAGTATTTTAAAGAGGTTAGAATTTTGATAAAAACAGTAAATGTCTTTAACACGCAAGGTAAGATTTTCATGTCAGACGAAAAATTAGATTTTTGTCCCCCGCCGCAACGCGACGGAGGTACATAATAATGGTCTGCGTCCGTGTGCCCGTCATACGTGTGTCACGTTTTTGTGAACGCAAATCCTCTTACACCACTGGACAGATTTTGCTGAAACTTTGTGTGATTGTTTGTCACCAACTGTAATTGATCATGTCATGCCGCCATTTTGACTTGACAAAATTTGCAGGAGTTATGGGACTTACTCTACTTAATGCATTCTACAGCTTAGGAACACTTTGTGGGCGCAACTCCTCGGAATTCACTGAACGGATTATGCTGAAATTTTGTTTGAACATTTACCACTTTATTTACTTGATCATATTATGCCGCCATTTCGATTCGACAAATTTTACGGGCGTTATGGTACTTTATCGACTTCATGCAGACTACAACATAGGAAGACTTTGTGAACACATCTACTCAAAACCCAATGAAGGAATTTTAGTGAAATTTTGCTTGGCTGTTTGCCACCTAATGCAGTTGATCATATCCTGCCGCCATTTTGATTCGCATAATTTTACATGAGTTATGGGACTTTATCGACTTGATGCATACTACAAGATAGAAAACCTTATGAAAGCAGCTCTTTAAAATCCAATGAAGGGATTTTTCCTGAAATTTTGCTTGGTTGTTTGCCCCCTTATGTAGTTGATCATATTATGCCGCAATTTTGATTCGAAAACTTTTACTGAGTTATGCGACTCATCGACTTAATGCATACTACAACATAAGAAAACTTTAGGTCCACTTTGTGGACGCTACTCCTCAGAAAACACTGAACGGATTTTGCTGAAATTTTGTATGATCGTTTGCACCCATATTATGCCGCCAATTTGATTCGAGATTTTTTTTAGTTATGGGAATTTATAGACTTAATGCATACTGCAAGGCAGGAACACTTTGAGGACGCAACTCCTCAAAAACCAATGAACGGATTGTGCTTGAATTATGTTTGTTTGCAACCATATTTAGTTGATCATATCTTATAGCCATTTTGATTTCACAAAGTTTACAGGAGTTATTGGACTTTATCGACTATATCAAAGACATATAGATACAGAGATTAGCAACTAATTGGAGTTGTTAACATCACGCGTGTACACTCGGTCCCAAGATGCAACACTACTTTCGGAACTCTCTGTGATTTTCGTCAAATTTACTTGAACTGGCACAATGTTCCGATGGTAATGTTATTGTTTTATAGGTGCGTTGTTATTTAATAATTGTGTTAACCTAACATTACACTCAATATCCATGACAATTTGTCGACATTGGATAAATAGGATTTTTGTTTACATTTCTGATCAGTTTTAATCGAAATTACAAGAGTTAGCTACTAAAGTCAACTAACCTAACGAGAAATCTCGCACACGCGTATTGTTACCAGTTTTAATATATGATTAACTAGGAGTTTCTAATCTCTGTATCTATATGTGTCTGACTAAATAGAAAAAAGAATGGAAACGGGGAATGTGTCAAAGAGACAACGACCCAAAGGGGAGTAATAACAACTCAAAGCCACCATAAATGCATACTACAACATGGGAACACATTGTGGGCACAACTTCTCTGAAACCACTGTACCAAATTGCTGATATTTTGTATGATTGTTGGCATCTGTATGTATTTGATCATATTCTGCTGCTATTTTGATTTAACAGGCATAATGGGTTTTTATGACTTCATGCATACTACAACATAGGAACTTTTTTGACGCAACTCATCAGAAACCACTGAACTGATTTTGCTGAATTTTATAGGATTATTTATGACTTTACTGCAGCGACGGGGGACACATAGATAATCGTAGCAATCTTGTCTTGACTTAAATAAAACTTAACTGTTTTGTTATGATTGCCTTAAGTGATGATACTAATGAAATTGTTTTCAAATCTGTTCAATAGTACATTAAACCAAAAAACAAAAAACCGGTTTTTATGATCACGCATATGTAAGAAGACATTTATTCTCCTTTCTTTTCTTTATTTTTTCTTCACCTTCTATCTCTTTTTGAATCTCGTTTCTTTTCTGCTGGTACATTGTAAAAAGAATAATTTAATTATATAAAACCTCTTAATATACTTTTAATTATATTGTACCTAATTTATATTGTATTTAAGTGTATAATATTATTGTTTTGTGAATCATTATATTACTATTTTGATGGTGCATGTAAACTGTTTTTATGAATATTGTATGGAGAGGACCTTTGTAACTTGGTATAGCTAATGTCCAATCCAATTGTTAAATTCACCCCTGGTTTTCATGGGAGTTCACACCATGAGTTCTTAATGTTGATTTCCGTGCATACAATGTAGTAGCTGTCTCACGTCCTTGTTTTGTCTTTGTTTTTCTTTTTTGTCGTTTTTGCCATGTCTTCGATTTTTGGGGTCATCGCTTCCCTTGTTCCTCCGGTATTCTACTGCCGTTATTTCAGCAAATAAAATGTGTCTATACTATCCCTTACAATTTCGATGATTCGTTATAATCTTTATTATGGTTACTAGTTTTACAAAATCATTGATTATTTTAGAGATTTTACAAAATTATTGATTATTGATTTTACAAATTTACTGTTTACATTGTCAGTTTATGTTGAAAATAAATTTCAAAAGAAGCAGTGTATGTTGCGTGGTTTTAATCGATATATTAATATATTGTTTCAGGGTAATAAAATATAAGGCCAGTCGTGAAAATTTCTGTACACAGATTTGCTTCTAGGTGATTATCGGGTACATTTGAATGTAAATTAGCAGTAGATAGGAAGGTTTTCATTTTTGTCGTGACATTTGGACTTTTTTTACATTTTACCGTGCATTAAAAATATGCAAATAAAATATTTTTGGGTGAATTTTACGCATTTTTTGTGATAAGCATATTATTATGAAATGTATTAAGTTTTTGTAAAGCATTTTAGTGAACAAAAAATCATTAATTCGAAATTTCGTTGAATAGATATAATAAACATGTATTATCCGTTCCGTCGTAATCGATAACAGCAAAACTGCCAATCATTGTAGTCAAATGGGTGGTGCTCGATTATAGCTTCTGAACACTCCGAACACTCTGAACAGTAATCGAGTGGGTCAGAACAACTGTGCATAACATGTTCTGACTGTGCCAACTGATGAGGTGGTGCGTTTGGAACAGCGTATGAACCCAAGATGGCGGTGAAAAATACAAACGAGTCTGAGAGAAAACTTATAGATGCACTGCTTTATTGTAACGACGAAAACATTAAAAATCTCAACATTTATACGAAGTTGATCATACACGAGGTTGAAATTCAACAATTATTTATGTTAGATTCATTGGAGAGTGATAAACACGGTCATAATAAAATACGCCTGCCCATCTAAAATACAAATAAGTGGAAATGTATACGCCTGTCGGTTTCAGTGATTGAATTAATTTTGAAAATCAATAAAGATCAATAGAAATAAAGTAAAAAATACACCTTTCACAATTTAAGGAGTCATAATGTTTTTTCCCACATTCCATACTCGCAGAAGAAACTAAACTGTGTTTCCAGAATGTTTTTCTGTGAACTTGAAGGTAGCATCTCTTTAATTCAGTTAAATGTATAAATTCTTTAATTTTCAAATGAGTTCAGGTTTGTTACGGAAAAAATTACGATCATGTAGATTTTGACCTCCATATTGAATGTTCTGTTCCTGTTCTATGCTACTGGATTATCTGTGTTCCATAGAACAGACAGAACATGTTCTGCACAGGATAATCGAGCACGGCCATGGAGTTATCAAGCCTAATTATGACCGATAAAGCTAACCGCGTGTACAAGTGACAAAATTTCGAAATATAAGGAAATTGTAACGGATTTGTGCAAAAGGGGACATTGTATTTTTACGATTTATTGGTTGAAAGTACTTTTTTCGAAGTAAATATCATTTAGAACACTTAATAATATGATCAACTGTTCAAATGGCGATGGAACAACTGAAGTCCGAAAGAAATGGACCAGACATAGGAAACGTTTTTGCAGTTAAAACAAAATGCAACTTGAGCCACCAGTGATCGATAGAATTAGAGATGTGGTGACATTGTTCCTACGACGGACAGGTTAGAGAAAAAGTGAATGACATACGTTAATTTGTAGAAAGCTTTTGTTTTGGAAACTTTATTATTTGTTGAAATCTAAGGAGTATCTCGCTCGTGCAAAGATCTGTGCTAGCAGATTTTGGCTCTATTTAGGTTATAATGCTTATTGTCTTTCTCATGTTTTTAACAGGCTTTCTGTGTTTCCAAAAATGGGTTTCCTCTGTAAGGACAGTCAGAGAAAAATATATAATATGTGCACAGGTCCAATTCTTTGGCTGAGTGGCCTATTTTTGAATGTATATATAAAGGTAAATATTGGTGGTCTTACATTTCTCCAGAACTACAGAAATATTAAAAACAAATACCCCCCCCCCAAAAAAAAATATAGAAATTATAGATTGAAGCTCTCTTATTTACAAAACAGTGTGAACATTGTATATTTATTTCTTCAAATTTGAGGTCAAACCATTGGAAATCAGGATTTCGGTGTAATAAAAGTGTCACTTTAAAGTCAAGTGTAGATGTTTTGCAAGTAGGTATTTATATTACAGGTCACCATAGCCCTACTTATAAATTTCAAATGATCGACTGGCACTTGATTGCAATATGCGTATTTCTTTAAGAAGAATTTCAAAGTTTAATTTGACTAAAAACGTGTTGTTTGTTGTTCAAGATTTTATTTAGCAACAATAAGCGGATTGCAAAAAAACAGAGAGCCAGTGACGGCTGTGAGCACGTTGAAAATTCAGCAATTGTATTTGCTGTACATTAACAAAGACTTGTTTGAATACCTCGGCAAACGAATACCGAAGAAAAAATGTTGAAAGGATAAATTCCAAAATAAAAAAATCCAAAATCACGACAAATCATATTTAACAAGAATTGAGACATCATGACAAATGGAATGCATATAAAGGGTTTTCTTTGTTGCGGAGATTATGTTCGTATAGGAGGGGGTTCAGAACGTTGTATAAGGTATCTGTAAGTTTGGTGAAATTGTCTACGATCAGTTCCTTCATTTACTTGAGAAGAAAAATTTCGTTGGGCTTGATATTATTATATTATAATTTAAGAAAAAAAATTGTAAATTATAATTCAACGGTATAATTATTATAAATATTATCAAAGACTGTATTTATGATTCATTTTATACAGATATTATTCCAAATGTATCATATAACTTTTTATTGGATAGTCAAAAGCATTTGCCATTTTATTATCAAATAAAGAAGAAAAAGATAAAGCAGTAACTTCAGTATTTTGTTATTCATTTATTTAAGAGTAAACAATGGAGAAGTTTTATAGTCAGTAGAGAAATTATGTTCTAAACTCCAGTAAAACCCTCTTGTATGATGCTTACTCCTAGAGTAGTCACTTTGCTAGAGGTTTCAAGACCTCTTATTGCTTTACTTATTCGATTGTAATTTAAGATTGTTGGCAGTAAGTATTGCAACAATAATCAACCTGTATAGTAAAAACTTCTTACATTTTGTACATACCAGTCAACGCATATTCTTCAAAATAAGAATCCCATTTCCAATTTAATGGTAATGCTTCTGCCTTTCCTTGAACAAACTTATAAAAGGAAACACATCTGTCTTTGGGGTTTCTCAAGATAAAGACTATTTTGTATTTTTCTTTTTTGTGTTTCTCAGGAATCAAACTGTAACATGCGTGTGTAGATAATATCCTCGGATCTTCCCTCTCTTGAATTTCATCTTCATCAGCGAAATCGAGGTGACTGTTGACTACATTGTACTTTGAGTATTTCAACCTTCCAGACATCAACATTGATATAATCTCAAAAATCCAGTGATTTCCTAAAAAAGACAAGGAGTTTTTGTTTATTCTTTCTGATTTTTTATTCAAATTTTTCATATTTATGTTATCTTTCTTGATAATCTGAACCTAAATTTTGCATTTATTTATTGTATAAGTAGTTTGATGTACTGAAGTACATACAACTGCTTTTTATGCTATAAATGAGCATTTGATTATATCAAGGAACATAACATCAAAATTAGCTTCATAATGTAGTTAGTGAAAATACCACAAAAAGACTCGCCTAAAAAACAAGTCTTTGTGCGTCGGCAAGCCTGTGCTGAAATGTTTGAATGGATAGAGATCTAAGACTCGTACGAAATATTCAGTTAGAATTGAAATTACAAGTTTTTGAGTAGGATTGAAAAAAATAAACGTCTCGCGAAGGATGGTAAAAAATAAAGTATAGTTCGTGTCTGTTTGACGTGTGTTATTTTAATGTGTGCCGTTTTCGTGGTTCGGCACTAATTTTACAAGATAATGCGGGGGGTTCCGTTAAGTATATTATGGAAACATATAAACTCGTGTCTTTTTGTGTGACTGTTCATTTTTAGGTTTTGAGAACTAATAAGTTTGGTGCCACTGTCACATTTCGTGCTGTATCGCCCTTAAGATTTACTTTTTTTGTCATTATTGATTGGTTTTCATTTAAATCTACCTATAGAGATTTTTAATTTTTTTAATACAAAAAATACCGAAGTTTCATAAAAAACAGTAAATTTCGTTATGCTGTACACGTGTTTCAAGGAGTAACCTCTCATATTTTTTGTATTTCCTATTTTGTCCGACCAATTTTCGGACACCAGTTATCCAATCTTCCATGGAAGATTGATCTCCACCACAAGATGTTAGCAAGGAATATTCTCAAGATTACAATACACCATTTGTTTTTCCATAGGCGAAATAGTGACGAAGTTTGTTCCGCGGAATTCGTCATAAGAGTGTTGGCACCAAATCGTTTTTATTGTGAAAGTGCATCAAAACTTTATGCTAGAAAAAAACAAGGGCACCCGCAGTTATATTCTTACAGTAATTTTCGGTTTATAGTGACAACCTTCAATCTCGCAAAAAAAAAAAAAAATCCAATTAAAATTGCAGCTGAAATTAACATTCACTTATAAGGTAGAGTGGTTCTCTCCTCTTTTCATAACACATGAACGAGATTTGATTTTTGGGAACCGGTCTGCTTACAAGGCAGGGCAAGAATAAAAATATTATACTAGTTCAAAAACATTACCAAGTCAATGCACTTTCAGACAAACAATTTACTTCACATATATTTACATCCAATTACAGGCAGCCATGATTTTAATTTTGTATTGCATGTTATCTACATAAAATGAATGCGCCCATACCGTCTAATGGTGTAGTATATCCCTGAAGAACCGTTGTTTCCACGGAAACGGGAAAAAAATAAGGAAAATAAAAAAGCTGAGATTAAGACGTTATTTTACAGGAAGGTGTAAAATTGGTTTCTGGTTTCCAAGATTTAACATGGTAACCGTTCAATAGAATCGGAAAAAGCCAAAAATCGTCAGAAGTGCTCACAATTTGATATTAAACAGGAAGTTGCGCAACATGTGTAAAATTTGTTTGTGGTCCCAAAGACATTAAAACGGCGACCTTTGCAATGACACAGACAAAAAGATGGGACATTAAAAATCAGAATTTTTGATAAACATTTACAGAAAGGTTACCTAAAGTACCTTGCATTGATTTATGATCGTGGAATTTTCAGAATGCTTACCGTTGCGGTAAAACGGTAAAAAGACTCCAAAGCACTCAGAATTTGTTGTAATTTTACTGGATATTTTCGTAATAGATATTTTCTTAACAGAATTTTTGTATAAGCGGATGAAAATAGATGAAAGAATGAAATGTTGTTCTGTCCTAAATTGTCCTCCGGAAGTCATAGTTAATGTTATAGTGGCCTGGGTATAGGATACGGGGTATCTATGACACCGTATTCAATATACACAAGGAAAAGTTTCCGCTCGCCGAGCGGAGCTCGACACTTGACTTACAAGTTCTAAAGGTATATCTCTCTCCTTTGTTTTTGAAACGACGCTTTTCCAATTAACAATGAAGGGATATGGAGTAAATGCACATGAGACAAAATCTCTACAAATACATGGTAAAACAAAGCAATGGAACACACTTTCATTGTTGTTCTTCATCTTGAAGTCACCATGAGGCCTTCAACAGTGAGCATAAATCATACCTCATAGCAAGTTCAAGACGGCCCCTAGCACCGGTTTGAGCGGAATTCATTGCTAATTGCTGAGCAACGCTACATCTGTGTCTTTTTTCCTTTGATCCACAGATGCGGGATCGTCAACAAACATAAACTTAACTGGCAAAGTGTTCTTACAATCGTTGCCATTCTTTGCCAGACAAAAAGACTAGTAGGAGACGATCATAACATTAAACAACAACAGGGCACTCCTCGAGCCAATTGTAAGAAAACTTGGCATAATAAAATCATGAGACGTAGGCACAATAAACAGGTGGCCAGTAAAACACTTTTAAATTACAAAAAATAAAAAAAGCCAAAATTTGAAAGAATGATAGTGCATCCATATGAGAAATTCTCTCAGGAACAAAGTACACCATAACTGAAATGTATATAGAGCATACATCTCTCTCACGGGAAATCGTTTTACGGACTCCACACTGCGGGAGAGACAAACTAATTAACCATGAATGGATATGGAGTAAATGCACGTGAGACAAAATCTCTACAAATACATGGTAAAAACCAAGCAGTATTATATTAAAGCCCCATTTTGTTTTCTGGAAACCTTGAACTTTTAACCAAAAAATAAATAAAAGAATTCATTTGAAAAAGGTTGATGTGTCAGTTAATTATTATTTACTCTACTTTTAATACGTATTGACATGTTCATAATTGATTCAGCATTGTTGTCCACAGCTTATCTTGTACTCTTAATATTCGATAATCCACAAAGAATCTTAGTTTGGCTGAATTTGCTTCAATAGTTTTAGCACATATGATTAAAAAGATGTTTTCCTATATGGGTCATATTTTAAACAAAGCTCCATACTGGGAGCCATTTTTTGTCAGATCCAAACAGAATGACCATTTTTTGTCTATACAACATTTCTGTAAAGTTTGGTTAAATTTTCTTCGTTGGCTTCATAGAAGAAGAAGATGAAAATGTGAATTTCCCATAAATATAGGGCAAATTTTAAACTATTTTCTGTGCTGATGTGGCCATTTTTTATTGAATCAGAACAAATGACAAACTACCGAAGTTAATGTAAATTTAATTTCTGCATATGCGCATTTCGACAACTTATGTCTCTTCAGTGCAGATAAAATCAAAACATTTGGAAATCCATATACCGAAACATGTGTAAAGTCTGATAGAGAACAAATTACCAATTAATTGTAAAAAAAATCTAATCAAATTGAGCAATTTTTGTAAAAGACATTAATTCTAAACATTATTTCAGTAGAGTTTAGTCAAATTGAACGGAAAATGAAGAACTTTGACACTAAACATGACACGAAAAGATTCAAAATACAAGATTTAATATTTTGCACATTCTTACACTATGGCAATATTATTTAGGGTGTACACATCTTATATCATTTTTGAAAAGAGAGTGTTTAAAATTTAAGCACGATCTGGGTTATCTGCGAATTCCTCTTTGATCTTCGGTAACTTTAAATGTTACCATCATGCAGATGAAAGTCATAACAGGTTATTTGGTTTGTTTTGATAACAGATTATTTGGTTTGTTTTGATAACAGGTTATTTGGTTTGTTTTGATAACAGGTTAGTTGGTTTGTTTTGAAACCGGTTAGTTGGTTTGTTTTGATAACAGGTTAGTTGGTTTGTTTTGGCACCGTTTATCGGTTCAAAGGCATCAAAAACTGAATGCATTTTTTTTAAATTTTAAAAAGAATTTAAAGAATCATAACGATTTACGCGTATTTTAAGTTTGTATAAGAAATAGCTTAAGGATATTTTCTTGATTTTTCACTTACATTAATATAAGCAAAAACGGTGAATTATTTTCTCTGAATATAATAGTGATATTTATAATGAATTACGTAAATCGAGAGAGCGATATTTGCTTGCTTGTCATGAAGTGATCTGTGTCAAAGTTTCATTTAATACATATGTCAATATTATTCATTTTCACTTATATAACAAATTGCTAATGACAGTAACCACATCAACATTGTAACACATTTAAAATTCAAAAGGGAGGGTTTATGTCTCGATTAGGACCTGCTGTAATTTTCTAGTATTTCAGCGGTGTTTGATTTTATGACTCCATGCTTCCATTCTTAAATTAAATAATGAAAAAAAATCCCATCATAGACAAACTCCCTTTCGTCAGTTTGCTCAGAATGTTACAACCGTTTTGAAATACAAATATTTCATACGGCAAAAAATGGGTACAATTTTGTTGAGCCCAGCTGATCGTTTCCATAGTCAGAGAAGAAATCAAATATATAAATCGTATTTCAATTTTTCATGTTTTGTTTTTATTTCATTTTGTTTGTTTTTGTTTGTTTGTTTGTAAGGTTTTAATCGATTGTTTCTTTGCTTTTTTGTCTTGCAGTTTTGTTTGATATAGACTTAAAAGTTTGCAAAATGTTAAGAGGGTACCTGATTTCATCGAGCCACAGATCAAAATGTCAGATGGTCTTGACGGAAATGTCTTCATGTACTCCAGTCCTCGTTTTGGATCATCTCTGTAACGTGGGAAGAGACCTGGTAGGTATATCCCATTGTAAAGTATTGTTCCATTCCTGTCACACAAACAAAATTTGCATAATTAGATTTTAATTATACGAAATATTCCATTGCTTCAGCAATAGAATGTGTTTGAATTGTTGAGATTGTTCGCAATGTATACTGCAATAATTTTATATTTAGTCTTGATAATTTTTTTATTTGCCACGAAGATGTTAACTTGCGTATTAAAAAATCGTTTTAAGAGATATGCATAGTTACTGTAAGAAGAAATTTTAATTGCAATTAAAAAGTCAATTGTTCAGAGAACAATTGCAAGGTCTTTCACCAGTTTTCATCATGAATACATGTTTGAGTTTGATTTTTATGTCTATTTGAGTAAAAAAAGTGATGTTAACAAAAGTTTTGAACTTAACTAGTCTTTTGCTCAATGGTTGCTAAGGACTATTTCGAAAATTAGCTTGTTACTAGGGACATGAAAGTCACTTCCGGTGCGCAATGTCATTTATTTCCTCTTTACAACATTACAAATATTTTTGCCTATGGTTGCTAAGGTCTCTATGGCAAAAAAACGTTGTTGCTAAGGACCTTGACCTTTGACCTTGACCCTATTTCTTCGGCCATGTTTAACTGAACATTTTTTGTTCTTATAGTTTCTTTGTATCTTACATAGTTTTTGAGATATAAGCAAAAAACCTAAAATCTGACCCGAAAAACAGTTTTTGGGCCCTAGGTCCAAAACCAGTGGTCCAATTATTTTTGACCCAATGTACCAAATGTAGATCTTAATAAGGCTTACATTTTCTCAAATACATTTAATCAGCTATCTATTACGGTTTCTGATTTAAAACCATAACCAGGTCTAAGGTCATCAGTGACCTTGACCGGTGACCTTTGACCTTGACATTTTTAGATGGCCATATATGCCTTATGAACAATGGTGAAGGTTTCAGGTCTCTACGACTTATCGTTTGGGAGTAT
>MJUU01021639.1:0-11025 GCA_002080025.1 Modiolus philippinarum
CAAAAATATTGTTTGCTCCATCACTGGTAATGAGGGTGAAGTAAGTTATACCAATGTCAATTAATCACAAACTGAGCTCAAAATTACTGCATACCATCATTGGCGACGAGGGTAAAGTAATTTTACCAATGTCAATTAACCACAAACTGATTTTTAAATACTATATGCCCCATCACTGTTGACGAGGGCTATGTAAGTTATTCCAATATCGATTAACCACAAACTTTCTTTAAAAAACTGCGTATCCATCACTGCTAAATAGTGTAAAGTAATTTATACCTATCTTTATCAGTAAATAAATGTTTATACTATCATAAAGATGGTGAAAGGATTTTTAGCTCACCTTGCTATGATAGGGTGAGCTTTTGCCATCACTTGGCGTCCGTCGTCCGTCCGTCCGTCCGTCGTAAACCTTTTTTCAAAAATCTTCTCCTCTAAAACCACTGGGCCAATTTAATCCAAACTTGGCCTGGGTCATCATCAGGGTATGTAGTTTAAAAATGTGTTCGGTTAGTCCGAGGACCAAATAACATGGCTGCTATTACTAAAATAGAGCATAGGGGGTAAATTGCTGTTTTGGCAAATAACCCATAAACCATTGCAGATACAAAAAAAAATGACTGAGTAAAATTGTTCAGAATGAAGAGATCTATCTAACCTGCAATTTTGAAGAAAATCGGAAAACCCGTCTCAGAGTTACAGCCGTTTTTCCGTAAAATTTTCAAAATTTATGCATTTTTATTTTTTTATTTCAAAAACTGTAACAAATAGAGGTTAAGTGTGAATTGCAGAAATGTTCAGCATATCAAGATCTAGATTCTTTGAAATTTTGAAGAAAATCCAACAGCCTGTGTTGTAGTTATTGATTCTTTTTCACAATTTTTTTCAATGCCATATGGATATTGGTTATTTCCCTTTAAATTCTGTTGTAAATATTTTTTGGTTTACTTTTCTCTTTTAAAGTTTTAGAGAAATTCCCAGCTATCACTTTTTTAAAATAATTATTTGTTAAATAATCAAGAGCAAAAAAGTGTTTTTGTACAAATTTTTACATTTTTTTGCAAAAATACTTTCATAATCTATACTTATTTCACAAATTAATAATAATTGTATATAAATGTATATTGTATCATGTAGTAAGTGTTGTTTGCCCACCATGCAAACATCTCTCCTAGATAAATATTGAAGTAGCATCTTAACTTCATTGCCTGCATAACTTTACAACTGACCTGCATGGCTATGAAATGATGATCCTCTTGCCATCACTGTGTCAGTGGTCCGTCCATCGTAAACTTTTCATTCAAACATCTTCTTCTCTGAAACCGCTGTGCCAATTGGAACCATACTTGGGCACAATGGTCCTTAGGTGGCCCTTTTAAAAAAATATCTGGCAAGTCCGTATCATATCCAAGATGGCCGCCAGCAGGGAACGCGGTTTAACATTTGACCCTATGGAAAACCATTCAAAAATCTCTGAAACCACTGCGCCAATTCGAACCAAACTTGGTCACAATAGTTCGTCGGTGGTCCCCTTGAAAATTTTCTCCGGCAAGTCTGCACGTCATCAAAGATGGCCGCCAGCGGGGAACTTTGTCCAAAATTGGACAATATTGCAAAAATCGTCTCCTCTGAAAATACTGGGCCAATTGGAACCAAACTTAGTCACAATGGTCCTTAGGAGGCCCTTTTAAAAATGTGTTCAGCAAGTCCACATCATATCCAAGATGGCCGCCAGGAGGGAACGTGTTTTTAACATTGGACCCTATTGGGAAACATATTCAAAGATCTTCTCCTCTGAAAGGACATGGCCAATTTTGAATCATACTTAGTCACAATGGTCCTTACTTAGTCCCCCTCATAAAATGTGTCTGGCATGTCCGCATAGCATCCAAGATGGCAGTCAGCGAGGAACATTGTTTAGCATCGGACCCCATGAGAAATCATTTAAAGATCTCCTCTAAAAATACTATGCCAATTGGAACCAAAGTAAGGCACAATGATCCTTACATGGTCTTCTTCAAGAAATGTGACAGTCGGTCTACGCCCCATCAAAAATAGCTGCCATTAGGGAACATAGTTTAATTTTGGATCATATAACATCAGCAAACTTAAAAATGAGACCCTTAAACAGTCAATAAACAAATTTGAAAATAAGCCCCTTAAACGTTGTGATTATTTTGACTTATTGTGTCAGTCATGACCCATGTGAGCGATACAGTCTCTTGAAAGCCTCTTGTTCATGTAAAGCATTTGTTTTGACAAACTCAAAAAAATTTCCCATGCACCGACCGAATATTGGAAGGCCACTTTGGCCAGTGCCCAAATTTATGAGGGATGTGAGAAGTTTTGTTGGAAGCTACTCGTACTACCGCTTGTATATATGAAAGGCTTTGCAGAAATAGTCAGACCCCTCCAAAAGTTGACAGAAAAGGATGAAATTATTAAATGTCAAAAGAGTGTCACTCGACAATGGACAAACTTAAAAACCGTCTTGTGTAGGCCCAAATTTTCGGATATCCAGATATCAGTAAACGTAAATGTTAGACACAGATGACAGCTCCTTTAGAATAGGAACTGTATTATCGCAAAAGCAGGATGACAAAGATACCATGATAGCTTATTTTAGTAAAAGTCTGAATAAAGTAGAACGAAATTATTGCATCGGTAACTCGTCGTGAATTACTTGCAGTAGTGTCGGCTATAACGCTTTTTAGATGCAGTGCCATTCCTTGTTGGGATAGATCATGGTCCCTTTGATTGGCTTTTAAATTTCAAGGACCCTGAAGGCTTGATTGTGTTTGCAAGGTTTAATTTCATTATGCAAGGTGTACACACTTGATTGCCTCTGGATACAAAGAATTCTTAAATTGTTTAAACTCATTGCAGGCAGGGACACCTTGTATGCAAATAGATTTGATGGCTTCAGGATCGGCTTTCTGATTATGTTCATTGTGTCCGAGTCGAAATGATCGACAGCTAGGTGCATACACATGTACATTTTAACATTTAACTGAAATGGAAGCTTCTTTTCGAAGTGTCTAACTGCTAATTACTTGGCTTACGAAATCAAAAAACCATATTATCCGAATATATACACAAAAACGTATTACTAGGTACAGATTTCTCTATTATCTAAATACCGAATAAGCGTCAATCTTGAAACCAAGANCCCCCCATGAGATCCCCTCACAACCAATTTTGGTGAAGATTCAATTGGTCTGCTGAAGGAAATAAATTCACGGGAAAATGGCCATACTTCTTGCAGATCAAACCAAAATCATTTCATTTTTTTTTTCATGCAAATAGATATGTATCAAATTCAAACTTTCATATCTTCATGACAAGGAATATTTATGCCAAGTTTAGTGTCATTACACTAATTGTTTCTGAAGACAAACTGTTTTACGATGCCAAATGATGGCTACAGCTCACATGGCCCTTCGAGTAAAATGATGTAATACATGCAGGTAACAACACTTGGTTTGAAATACTATCTTCAGATGCAAAAGTAAAAAAAAAAAGAAGTTTCACTTCGAATAATTTACTAGTATTTAGATGTGCAAACAAGTGAAAGAGCTTTCACTCGACTTTCCTTGAGACATGTACTCTCTATATATTATTTCATTGAGAAGAAACGATAAAAATGTATTAGGAATTATATAAAACGTTAGTGAAGGTTTTATATGGGCGATCTTGAACAACAAATACAATTGTCACTTATAGCACCAATACCTGATATTGATCCTTTAACGCATATTATTCCAAAATGTAAAGAGAACGCTAATAGACCTCATCAAAATCGGTGTCGAAAGATTTTTTTTTTGCATAAACAGACAATAATTGCATGCGCTGGAACCTAAAGTTAGTCTTTTCGATCGACTTAGCTAAAATTTGTTTATCTTATCCAAGGGTAAAGTAAGTTATACCAATATCAATTAACCACAAACTGGGTTCAAACATACTGTATAGTCCATCACTGGTGACGCAGGTAAAGTAAGTTATATCAATGTCAATCTCAATAAACCACAAACTGGGTTAAAAATACTGTATGCTCTCACACTGGTGACAAGGGTAAAGTGAGCTATACTAATTTCAAGAAACAACACACTGGATTCAAAAATATTACGTAATCCATCACTGCTGTCGAAGATAAAGTAAATTATGCCAATGTCAATAAACCATACAATGGGTTCAAAAATATTATACTCCATCGCTGGTGACGAGGGGGAACAAAGTTATACTTGTGTTAATATATGAATAAATATCTAGTGTCACATAATGATTTTGAAAGAACTTTTTCATTTAAACATTTGTTTTGACACACTCAAAAAGTTTCACAGTCTCAGCTAAATTTTATTAAGCCCATTGTATAGGCCTATTCATTTGGTCCGCTCTTTGGATTTGGCATCTAAATACAATGAAACAGTTCCGGCTATCAACTCAACACGACAAGTGCTGTTCATCAGTTTATTTTTTTTCTGATATCGTATTCATTCATATTAAACACTGTTTATGTCACTGTTGAAAATGACACTTCAATAGTATTGTCAGAGTGTAAATGTATTCAGGGTTTAAACTGTGTAATATCAGCCAACCGAACGAGTGATAACCGGAAGCCAAGAGTGTTTGTAACTCTGCTTGATGGGAGAGTTCCAATCCAGGAAACTATAACAACAATTTATGAAAAGGCTATAATTGCAATATTAAGATTCAAAAATTTTTGTTTGAATCTTGTCAGTTTTGTATAATTTTGGTCCACATACCATTTTCAGTCACGCGAGGTATGTACACATATAAACTGACGAAGGCCAGGTGGACGAATTCCAAGTTCACAAGTGCTGTTTTCTTAATAGAATGAATTTGACTACTAAGACTTTATATGACAGCAATACTATAGACGGTCTCTGTCCTAAACGACAGGGAAAATATAAATGCCATGAAATGTCAGTTCCATCTTTAATTTATCAGATGCTTTTCGAATTCCTTAATCATCCCTAGTAAACTGAGTTCATGTGTAATTAGTTGTGTTATGACCGTGGCAGGAAATACTACAAACATAGCTGCTCTGTTGAAACGTCTTTAGAATGCTACCGATGTACCTACGGCGACGTTGCCGTTGACGTTACAATAGATGTACAAAGAAAGGGGACGTCGTGTCCCGCGCAATTCCAGACATATTGAGTCTAGATCAACATTTTTTTTTATAATTGACTAGAAGAAACCCGTCATTCATAAGTAATGTACTAATCAGTAAATATGATGTGATTTTGGAGCCAACAATTATTTTCCTTGGCCTTACCTAAGTAACATCCTGGACGATTGTACTCCCCGCATTGGCAGTATCTACTTCGGTTCCGAATGTCAGGATACCGGAAGTGAGTCAGGTTAATAACAAATCTCCGGTAAAAAGTCATTTGTTCTTTTAGTTATGAAAAAGAATGGAAATGGGGTAAATTTCAAGAAAACAACATCCCATTTCCAGGTTAAACCGACCGGAAAGATAGCATCTAGGGGTCACCGTACGTCTTTAAAACAGTGAAGAACTTCACATCATATAGCAAGCCTTAAATGCCCCCCCCCCCCCCCAAAAAAAAAAGTAAAAAAGTGAACGAATCATAGGAAACAAACCATAACCAAAAAACCGAATATCAATAAACTAAAATAGGACCAGCGAATGACCAACATATTCCTGACTTGGGACAGGCGCAAAATTGCGGTGGGGTTAAACTCGTTTTCTTGGTTTCGGTTGTTTTTATATTCCTCAAATTATTTAATTACAAAATACCGAATATATTGTCAAATTGTTTTTTTTTCCTGCATATACGCATTTCAAAAACTTATTTCTCATCATTGCAGATCAAAGTAAAACATTTGAAAGTCCATTAACCGAAAACATGTTGAAGCTGATAGAGAATAAATAACCGAAAGGATCTAAATAGAAAAGCCAAAATTCCGTTACGTACAGCGCTATGCATGAGGGAGATACTCCTCATAGTTTTAATCAAAAATATTGCAAGTATCAATATAATTGCTTTTCGGGTCAGCACTGAAGCACTGACTACTGGATTGGTGAATACCTTGATCACTTCAGAAGTTTACAATGTGTTGTTAAGTTCCTTTTGATTTTGGCTTTACACTTGGATCATATTGGTTATTTGTTCTCTATCAGTTTTTAAATATCTTTGAGTTTATGGTCTTCCAAACGTTTAGATTTTATCTGCACTGAAGAGACATAAGTTGTCGAAATGCGCTTATGCAGAAATGAAATTCACAGTAACTTCGGTATTTAGTTATTTTAATAACTCTGTAAGTAATTTTAAACAAAAACAGATATTGAGCCAAGAATCCTAGGATTACGTATAAATTACTAAAAAAACCAAAAACCCAAACGCACCCATACACACACACACAAAAAAAATCAATTCAACCAAAAAATCAAATCAACCATATATGAAATTCACCTAACTTCGAAAGAAAAAAAAACTACTAATGAAGCTTTATTGTATTTCAATTTTTTTGCTTTTAACTCAAATATTGTATTTTCTGCAAAAAAATATTATTCTATTTACTTAAAACTTTCTTAACCACGTGTAAGCGTATTTAAAGATTGGCTGTTGGTTCAAAATAACTTGTTCCCAGCTGCTTCATTTCCTTGTGCAGAGTTCCGACCGACCCTTGATGTTAATATGAGGATAGGTATAACCTATGTGGAAGCGAAGCTGAATTCACTCGGTGAAAAACTGTTGTATACTGTAGGCCTTCCCTTTGTCAGATGATCAGGGACAATAGGAAGATGGCATTGGTAGAACAAGAGGGGAGGATCTGACTTATGAACCCCAAATCATGCTGAATAAACGCAAAAAAATCAACAAAAAAATTCACTGGAACTATAACTGGAACCACCCTTTTTGAAGCACGACTAGGAACTACAACTGGAACCACTCTTTCTGAAGCACGACTAGGAACTACAACTGGAACCACCCTTTCTGAAGCACGACTAATGATCCACCCGGTAAAGGATATTACAGCTTGAATATTTTCATTTGAAGTAGCTGTGACTCCTTGTCTTATGCGTTGCCAAACAACGGCAGTAGAATACCGAAGGAACAAAGGAGTGAAATTTACAAAGACATGACAAAAACGAGAACACAGAAAAAAATGACGTCAGACACAAAACAATGACGTTAGACAGAAAGCACAGAAATCAATGTCAAGCGTGTAAATATACGGTACAATCACAGGCACTTGTTTCATTCGGGATATCTTTCAGTATGCAAGAGGAAGGGAAGGAGAATATAAAATATGAAATACAGGCATAAATCGTGTAAAACATTTTATAATGTCTTTTTCATTTAAAGTACTGTAGCATTTCGGTCAGGAAAATTTGTCCAGACGGAATAAATCTCATAGAAAGATATGTCCGCACATTTATTTTACTAGGAATAGTTGTCTGAGGACATATTTTCCTAGAAATATATGTCCTCCCGGATTCATTTTCCCAGGAATGTCTGTCCATGGACTTTAGTTTCCTAGTAATAACTATCCCCCGGACATATTTTTACCCGAAAATATTTATCACTTACAAAAGAAGCAACCTCCTGAGCAACGTCTCTTAAATTTCAACTACATGGTACGACTGACGAGATGGTTTTGTTTTCTACCGATATTTCAAAGTAAGTGAATATGATAGGGTTTGGCATTGGTTTTTACAACATCATGGACAGCATGTTCTTGGCTCAGTTAATTAAAAAAATATGTATATTTTTCAAGTTTCACCTCACTTTAAAGCTGCTTCTTTGCTTTGGCGTAGCCATAGGTAATGATTCGCCTGCAGAATAGTTATTGACAAAAGTTAATAAATTATTCAATCTTTACCTGACAAAGTAAAGCAAAAATTGTACAAACCTTATTTTTCCTTAAACTATTTGTGATCGTCAGTTTTTTTTCTATATGGTTTTAGAAGGAAATTCAAAAGAAAGCCAGAAAGGTTGGTCCGCTGACCACTCAGGGTAATTCGGTTGTATAACGGATCACACAGAGGAGGTATTCCGGGATAGACCTGTGATTTTTTTCTGCAAAACTTTAAATATTTCATGCAAAAGTTAGGCACACTCAGTAAAAACTGGAGAAAAATTGACTGGAACCACTTTTTACGGAACTCCATTGGAACCCCTTTTTGAAGACTATCAGCCGCGGTGCCATTATACAGACACTCTAGTTTCAGTTCCGAAACAAGTGCCTGTGTGTCATTCACCACGGCGATTTATAACAGACAAACCGCGGTATTAACGGACCAGACTGCAGTCAAATTTAGGCTTGCATTGGACCGTTCATATGTAACAAGGGTTAATTTCCCTTACGCTGCATGTGTTCAAAGGTTAAGATCAAATAATGATTATTGTTATTGTGGTAAAAATCAAGTAAACAGGTTTGTCCGCCAATGAAGACGAAACAGTACGACACAATTCATCCAAAAATATAGTATTTGAAGATTAAAACGTAATTAAAAATGAATTTGTGTTAAGAAGTCCGTACGTGAAAAGAAGCTCTGAGCATTATTGATAGATAGATTACGAAATAATGATAATAACTTTGCTAATATCATTAAAGTGTGTGTGTTTTTTTTTGTTTTTTTTTTTTTTGGGGGGGGGTAGGTTCATTTATTCATTTTCTATATTTTATTTTATGCATTTTTTTGCTATTGCCGCTCTTATAATACTGACTTAATTCCTTGACACTAATTTCCAGATACACTGAACATAGTGTAGGGTGCCTAAGGTTACCAATTTTATATATTTGTTAGTTTGTACCTAAATGCACGTCTGGAATTTTGGGATCCTTTGTTTTTGTCCATGATTTAGACGGTGTAACAATACCCGTCCGCACTCTACCCTACCGAGTAACCTCTCCCAGCAGTGTTTACATCAGAGAGATAAAGCTTCTAATTGACTATATGCAGAGAATAACACATATTTCTACATTGCTTCCAATTCTTAAATTTTACACCTTAAATTATGCACTTGCCCTGACATTCCTGCCATTAATAAAAAAAATATTTATTGGTATTTTATTGATTGATTCAACTTCAAAGATTTTATATCAATAAAATAAAATTGCCGGAAAATAAAAAAAAAAGATCATATAATCATTAAAAAATAGGTCGTAATACATTAATGGAATGAAGATCAAGTTCCACTGAAAATCATATTCTTTTCGTGACAATTTGTTCATATTTTCATATAATTATATATGACTCCAACAGGTTTTTATAAGGCCATGCTACATCCTGACGCAACTCCTAGTCACAGTACTTCAATCCCTTTGATTATTGCAGTTATCGATCCTGGAAGTATATTTCCGGGGTAGCAGACGCTTGTTGTTTTGACGAATTTTCTCAATCATTTGAGCATTATGTTTTTGGAAAGCATAATGCCATTTTATTTGGAAAGTTTTTGGTCAAATATACGTCCATGACGTCAGTATATAACAAGATGCAGTCCCCAAGCAGGAGTCAAAATTTGGGACAAAGGAGTGAGCATTGTCAACGCTCTGCATTGTGATTGGATTCTCTGTAAATGGATTGTATGTATACGTTCGATGAATAAATGCCAGTCCTGAACGTATGCTATGAGCAATGGTTGCACGTCTACAATAGCAACTTGTCGTCGCAATGTCAATGATCATGCAATCTTTATTAAAACTAAAGCAGTGAAAACAACCGTCGCGAAGTAACTAAATAGCTGCATTTAGTTTGCTGACAAAACCTTCCCTGGTGTCTTGTCTATACTGCATGACTATGTATAAGTTATAATTTAGCGTATAAACAAATATACTCAAAATTCTTGCGTAACGACATTGATCCGCTTTATCGTTGTCATGGTTGCATATATTCATTCGTAATTTCTCGGTTATTATCATGACCCTCTTCGATGCAGTGGAATTCCGAATGGTTTTATATGTCTTTAGTTTCGTACCAGCATTCCCCAGTAAAGCTGTTTTTATTCTGTTTTCTTCATTTCGACTTTACCTTTAACATGTTTGAATGGCCATCAAGCAACGTATTCATATGCTTTATTTTTTACACATATTTTAGAAATCTTCTCTGAAAGATTGATGTGTCCATTTGCGTATATTTCCAAGAACGATAACTCTCGACGCAGGGATTTTTCAACCCGTAGTATTGGGAACAAAATTGCAGTTTCCAGAATATATGGAAGCTTCGCTTCCTATTATCGTTATGATTATCCTCATTGGGTTATTTTTTTCTCAGCATGTTTTACAATTGTTTGTTTGTTTTTATATCTCCGTTGTTGATTTCTGTATGCACGTTCACTGAAAAGACAAAAGGTATAAAAATGGTCATCTGCTGCACTAGAATGTACAATAAAATTTCGAATTTTGTTGTTTTCCTTTTCAGAAATCAAATAGATTATTGTAGGAGTTGAAATTGGGACAGTTGTATTGTCCGTAAAGAAACATATATTTTCTTTCTGAATTTACCCTGAATTTACCCACTGACGGTGTGACGATTGCTGTATACAGAGCAGGACACCCTTCCGAAGCACCTGATATCACTCTTTTAGAGTTCACACTGTTAGTGCTTTAGCTTTTATTGTTGTATTTGTAATGTTTGCGTTTTGTGGTTGTGTATCGTCTTTGGATTTCCGTCTTTTGTTGTTCTTACTTTTGCCTTATCTCTGGACTTTAATTTATGTAATCTTCTTCTTTGTTCTTTCTTTCTACTGCCGTTGTTTTCTTAGCCTTTTGGAGACTTAGAATAAGAAACTGTGATTGCTTTGCAATTATTATTTAATGTAAAACAATCATGCAAGTGTTCAGGATATCGTTTTTAGTAAAAGGAGTACGACAGACTTTCATTGAAATGAAATTTTACCACACTTTAGTGTATATTTCTTCATCTGCTGTAGAAAAAGGATTATCCAATATTACTCACAACAATCATTGCTCCTGGACAAATGATAATATGATCAAGGAACTTAATCTTTTGCTAGACAACATTTCTGT